>PVIR01034198.1:0-17345 GCA_004026965.1 Petromus typicus
TGGTAGCTAAGGAGGAGACCATAGTAAACTGCCCCAGTCCACTGAGGTGCAAGGGGGAGCAAGGGGAAGAGAGACTAAAGAACTTCCACACTGAGCTGATAGTGATGCGGGTCCCTGACTAGTATCTCCAGAGAAAGAATTAGGACACGACATATCACTGGATTTTTATTCTTCCTGTAGGCAGCATCAGTTGCCCCAGATCAGCTTTGGTGCAGTTGCATAAGACAGACCTTTTCCTTTCATCTCCTCTTGAGATTAAGGAGAATGGAATCTGCAGGGTAAATGAGGTAGACAAGAAATATTTGACTCATTTGTACCTTGCGCTGGCAGGAGGAAGGGTTAAGACTTGGCCAACAGCCAATGTAGAACCCACTCTCTCTTCTTTTAGTTTTGTTGTTGTTGTTGTTGTTGTTTTTGTTTTTTTTCCTTAGTTGGCTTATGTCACCTCCTTTACAAAGTCCTCTAAGACATAAATCTGGGCTTGGCCTCTCTGACTACACTAACTATATTGTTGGAAAAATCTAAAACTGAAAATTGACCTTACATTCTTAACTAGTCTAATTCCATGTTTAAAAACAGCTACCCTAGGTAGATGGAGTAATCATCCAATGTCAGCTACCAAGAGGTGAGAGAGGTAGAAGGAAGCTGAGGTGTTTGGATTCAGTTCTTACATGTTTTGTGTTATATAACCTTGCTGCATTGCTTTCTCAAAATTAAATGAGTTGTACTTGAATTTTCATCATAGCACTGATCTGAGTATGCATATTAGTGATCATTTATCTGCATTCTCAGAGAACACCAAGGACAAAGCTGGCCAAGGGTTGCAGAATCTTCTAAGGAAGCAGCCAAAGGAAGGGTATCAGGTCATGGTTGAAGGAGAAGTTCAAGTCTGGTTGGGTCAAGTATATCTCCTAGCAAACTAGGAGTCTTCCAAAGGGGTTCAAGCATGCTCACTCCGATGAGTAGAAAATGGTTTATAGCCACTTGGGGGGCCTCCCACTCCTCCTTTAGTTGTGACCATAAAAGGTAAAAAAAAAAAAGCTGTGCCCACCAATCAGCTATGGCCCTTTGCCCCATGTGCTTATAGCCACACCCACTCCCTGTGCTCTATAGAAGCCTGTGTAGTCCTCAATAAAGATGGACGTGTTCACTGAAACCTCCCTGGACTTTGTGTGGTGACTCTGTGCACTCACCCTCCTGGTCCAGGCCTCCAAACCTGATCCTCAGCTGCAAACCCACCCAAAGTCAAGGATGACTATACAAAGTCAATAAAAAAACAATCCAGAGGAGCAGGGGAAAGGATAAGAAAGATAGAATGTGAGAACGCCACTTTCTTCTTTAAGATAAAGTAACTATTTCTCTATTTTCACAAAGAATTGGCTCTTTGAGGACTTACCATCTGTTAAAATAAATTACCTTAAATCCAGCCCGAGTCCCCTCCCTGGAACAAATGTACATTCAGTAACTGCATGTAAGAGTGCAAACCCTGGCCTCTGCCTCACTTGCAAACAACTCTGAAGGCCCAGCCCAGCCTCAGACCACCCCATGTAATTGAAGAACCATGTCCAGTTCACTCCCTTCTCCTCCTTCTCCTTTTGCTCCCACCCCACCAGGTACCAGTCTACTGCCCTCTCTCCTCTATTCGATTTTCTTATCTGTTCTTACACCGGCCTGATCTTGAGTGTGCATCTGATCAACATCTTGCACACAAGCTGTCTTCTGAGTGTGTTTCGGGAGTCTGACCTAGCACAAGAGAGTCTACTGAATCCGGTACTGTGCATTTGTGAATACCGTGTAGAAGTGGAAAGCAGTGAGAATGAGAAAGTAGTTTAAGATCAGGCACTTCAGCTCTAACTTGAAACTCTGGGTGTCAGTTATACATTGGGACCAGAGCCCTTGTCAGCCATATCCCTGTGGCAACCATACCCTTTGTATTTGTCACCAGGGTCTGGATCAGTACTTGGCAGCCCCATCTGATAGACATCACCACCGTGAGCAGAAGGGGAGGAGGAGCTCCTCAGAGACGGTGGCCAGGAGGACTGTGTTCAAAGTATGTGAACCATCCCTTGGGATCTCCAGAAACAGCTGGTCAGGTAGAGAAAGAGGAAAGCAGGATCTAGTCCCTGCAGTTCTGAGTAGAGCTGAGCCAAAGAAATAGGATTTGGAGAGGAGGATGACCTTATTTATATCCTTGTCTGGGATGGCTGGGGAAAACACTGGCTAAGGCTCATGCCGTTTTTTGTTATATATATGTATTTTTATTACACTCTGCTTCTCTGTTAAATTCCATTCTCTGCACCTTTAGAGCAAGTAATTCCACATAACCCTGTCTGCTTTCCTTGATCCACGCTGCTGGAAGGATGAACCGTCAGCCGCCTCCACCTTTCTCTCCGCCCCCCCCCAATCCTTCCATAGCCCAAGGCACAATCAATTTCAATATTCAGGGGAAACAGACCACACAGGATCTATGGCCTCCCAACAGGGACCTGACATATTAACTGTTGTAATGCTTCTAATTCAGTCTATTTACTTTGGGATAGGCCTGTCTCTCCTGCTCATCATTTTAACCTATACATCAGCTGTGTCATGACTATTTAGAGTGATGGGGGTGATCCTCGGGGCATAATCATGAGAAGCCCGATGAGGGAGAAACTACTGCGAGCCTGTGTTGCTGCAGGGTAATGATGACTAATTCCACTCCCATCCCTCACCCCTGCGCTGAAATCTTCTCTTGCCTTTTAAAGCGACGTCTGTCGGAGGGAACAGAACTCTGCTGGTGTCATGGCCTGATGAATTGGTCCAGGGGAGGCACTCATTCTTGTCATGAAAGGAGTCAAGCAAGAGGAGAAAAGAATAGTAGAGGAGGAAGGAAGGGGGGGTGGAGAGCTCCCTGGTATAAGAACAATGAACACAGAGAGATGGAAATCATCCTTCACCAAATGCCACTATTTGGATTCAAAGATCTTAACAGCTTTTGCAACCCAGAATCATGCTTTTAAGAAGGTCTCATCATATGTATGTAGGAAACAGAAAATTATTCAGTGATCCATGTTAACATGCAACCAGGCTGATCCTGCTCAGGACTATCATGATAGGTGTGGGGGATGACTGCAGAGAGATTTGGCAGTGAGAGAGAAAGTGGACTCTTTGGTGGGCAAGTGTGACTTCAAAGCCAAGGGGCAGAGTGGGAGTTGGTGGTGAGAAAATTACTAAGTGGAACATCAAGGCTAAGAGCAGATACTAGTTAGCTTAACCTAATGCTGTCCTTGACACCAAGAGGTCAAGGTGATCACAGCTCCTAGAGGATGGAGGGGGATGAACACAGTCAGATATCGAGGCATATGTGCTTGGCAGTTCTTGGCAGATTTGGCAGAGTTCTTTGCAAACCCTGGATGTTACAAGGAGTATACAGAAGTCTATGAGGTTCTGGAACTTGATTGAAATCTGACACAACAAAGGCTCACTGTCATATGCCACAGTCCTCATTGGGCAAGGTTGTTGTACTTTTCAGAAAGTATGTCCTATGAGAAGCAAGTTAATAGGTTCTATACTGTAGCAAGTTATTCTATACAGGGCCACTTTTTCTTTTATACTGCTTAGCACCTGTAACAAAATGTTGGTCCTTGATGAATTCTTAATTAGCTACAATGAAAGAAGAGTCTTGAGACTGATATATCTCTCAGTTGTCAAGTGTTGAGCTAATAGTTATAGAGTGAGGGCCAGGGATTTAGCTAAGTAGTTCAGCAAGTTTAAGGTAACTAGTTTGATCTCTGGTACAAAAAAAAAAAAGTTATAGAAGTGATTATGTTTAGGTAACAAGTAAATTTTCACCTTGGAGTTCACTTTCAAAAACAGTGAACTAAAACATATACATTTTTTCTTCAATTCTTAAGATTATCCTCTTTTATTTGAGAGAAATTTTTTGCACTTGTTTAAATTATAAACATCAGCAAGCCTGAAGAACACAATCAAATTCAGGATCTGCTTTGGCTCAATCTTCTGATAACATGATGAAATACTACTAATTAATACCATTGATCCAGGAATAGTTATGTTTTGCCTTATGATAAATGGTCATACTTTAAAATTTGTTATTGCATACATAGATGTGTGGTTTTAAAAATTCCATTCATTTTGTTAGACCAAATGTATAAGAGAGCTGTTATTGGTAGAACTAGTTAATGTGTGAGCAAGCCGCTGGTCACCTTTCATCTTGGGATCGGTTCTGGCTCAAAATGAGTCCACAGAAAGACCAGAAAGTGTCTGGTCCAGCTCCCAGGAATTCTGGTTGGGCAAAGTCTCAGGCAGCCAAGGTGTTACTCAGGATAACCTGAGAAGCTCCCTACTCACCAGGATGAGCTCTGAAATGGTCTAGAATTGTGCCCTGTCAGTCCTAGAGAAATTTCGAACCCATGGATTCACTGTAGGATGAAGCTTGCACCAGGGATGGCTGAGGTCAAGGGCAGGCTTCCGAAGGCCTTTTATACTCAGAGGAGCCCTTCGCTCTCCTTCGGCACAGACAGAGTGACCCAAGAGCAGTGGAATGTAGATAAGCCATGTTCTGCTGTAGCCAGAGCTGCTTACAGAGAGGGCTTGGGCTCATGTCCCTTGCCGTACACGTTTGGTAAGTCCAAGACAGCAAATAATGACAATATTCATTATAATTTATTGACTACCTCTTATGGCAGACATGTGACTGGCTTACCAACAAAATGACATTGAAAGTTAAAATTAGTGTACCTTTTCCTACTACTTTTTCCTTCTAGATTATAAGTACTTCTAAGAAGAGATTTCTTTTGATTTTTAGTGCTGGTCTTTCCTGCTCAACACATCTGTTATAGCAGGTGCTCGGGAAAGATTCAATAAACTCAAATTCACATAACTTCACCAGTTTCACACAACCAACAAATAGCAGATGTAAGAGTCAGTCCAGATCCACAGAAATCAGTGATGGCGGTCCTATGGCATGTGTGCCGCAGTGCATCCGCAGTACCCTCTGTCAACATGAGAGCCAAATAGCCCCAGAAGCCAAGCATCAGGTAACAAAACCTCAGTACTTAGGTTTTATTGTAGTGTTGCCACTCTGTGATGCAAAGTGGGCTTTGGGCTGCAATTGGCCACTCATCTCTGAGAGGTTCGCCACACCAGATCCAAATGCAGAGCCTGAAGCAGTCTTCTGTGTAACACATCTCCGGTCTCTACCTTCTGTGGGGGTCTCTGTTTAAAGTACACAAGCTTCACTCAAAGTGAAGAGCCCACCCCCACCCCCCAAGAAGAGGCTTGGCTGAAGAAGGAGTGATTTGATAGCTACTAACCATTACTGTTATGGTTTTTCTTATGATTTACAAAAAGACAGAGGATATGGCAATTTAGAACTGTGTAAGATCATGGGCAAGGTTAGTTAGCATTAGGGTTACAAATTACCAAAGCACCACATAAAGAAATCTCCAAAGAATCATGTTTCTGAGGCCCACCTAAAGGCCTACTTTCACCACCAGTGAGGAGCAGAAGTACGACCTGTTCTCCAGCTTCCACGGTGCACAGCGGCCTCATCTCCTTGTAGCAGACATCTGGAAGATAAGACAGAAAGACAAGAGAGACTGGTGGTTGTTGTGGGTTTTCACTCCCTTGCTCCGCAGATGTCACACGTGTGTCATGTTTTTGTGGCCCAGCCTAGTGACATGATGCATTCCTCGCTACAAATAGACTAGAAAATGTCTGGAAATTGATGCCACAATAGGTGAGTGACATTCTCTCATCACAAGCCTCAAAAATATCATACACATCTCCCAATATTTCAACCTTGGCTGGCTCCCTAGGGATACCCCCAAGTGGCATGTCTTTGCTTTCTCTTCAAAAGGAGAGCAGATTCCTCATTTCCCCTTATACTTTAATCCAGGAACACAGAGGAGCTATTTAGAAGCCATTGCTTATTTCCACAAAGAACAGGATACATAATGAAATTCTTAGCCTTATCCATTGGGAAAGATGACTGCAGAGAGGTCCCTAGTGTATTTTGTGACTTTTTTTTTCTTTTATTTATTCACTCATTATGAATTCTGTCCTAGAATTTAAACAGATAGAATCAGCTTCTATTGTGTGACTTACAGAGAGTCAGTTAGATAGTCTTTTCAGTGCCCTTCCAAACCCACCAAATAGTCTGGATTTAAAAATTTCTTTCACAGAGCCAGATTTTGTAGTGTTGAAGAAAACCCATAATGAAGAATAGACCAGACAGTTTTGAAAAGAGCATTAGATTAGTCTTTCCAGAATGCTAAAGGTGAGTTCTTAGGAAACTATTGCTTAATGAGATGCCGTAGGAGAAAATAAGAGCTCTTTCCCTAACATTTCCATTTGGCAACACTTGTTTCCAGCATCCAAGCTCTCTTCATGGAGATAATCAGGCCAAAGGAAAATAAGCAAGTCCCTCAGGAACATAAAGACAATTTTTAAAACAGTCTATCATTATAATGAACTAGTTTCCAGAGAATTCCTCCTTGGAAGTTATTTATAGTAGCCTTTAACTATGAAAATTAAGATGAAGATCTTTGTTCAAGGATTAAGATTCCATATGAAAGAAAAAGCATACCTCAAAAAAGTGCAAATGACATTTCCCAACTTCTAGGTTTCTTCATGTCTTTAAGACAACTTAAAGGCAGATAACATTGTTATCAATTGTAAGTAAGCAAGAATTTTAAAAATTCTGTCAGTGTTCCTTTTGAAAGAAGCAAGTCATGAATTACTAAATTTATTAAAATGCACACCGAATAATAATTTTCCAAAAATTTGCTTGATGAAATATTTTAAATGGATTGATCCACATCCATCATGAAAACATACACACGCTATATGAGATATTACATTAAGCCATTTTGTTTTGGTTGAAAACATGATGTCTTACATTTAAAAATTCTCAAATCCATCCAGTTTTTATTGAGAAATATTTGGAGAAATGGCTCTAAATATTTCTGGCTGCACATTAAACTTCACTAATGGAGCTTTTAAAAGATGGTGAGGATCAACGCCTTTCTAACCCACAGGAATCAGAATCTCTGGAGAGGAGGCCACGTGCTAATATTTTTCCAGGACTCCTCTCGTGAAGCTGATGTGTAATCACTGACATAAGACACCCCTTTCCTCTCTAGTTGGCAGCAACTCTTTTTCTTCAAACTCCTTATGTCTACATGTTTGTGTATTGTCTCTCTTCTATTAAGTTCCTGGAGAGCAGAGACTATGTCCAGTATCTATCTATATTCCCAAAGTTTCTAATAAGACAAGGCCTAGGTTCCATGCTGAATATGAGCGGGTTGAATGGCATACTACCTGATCACCTGCATAAATCTAAGATTTTATATTTCATAAACTCTAAGAGCCTCTTTCAGTGGAGGAGCAAAGCAAAGGTCTATCAGGAAACAAACACTGAAAATTGGGTTTAATAATTTGGTTATTCCTGCCCAAACAAAACCAAAATCTAACTCAAGTCATCTTCTTGACATATGCTAGGAGATAAAGAAAGAAATCATATGGTGGGTTGTAACAGTCTGTATAGCATGTGCTGTTACCACTTTGAAGCTGTCTTTAAAGCAATAATATCAATGAGTGGAAAGAACTTAGACAAAGAAAACTTTTCTTTTTCTTAAGGTAGCACAATTTTAAAACAGTGATTTATATGTTGTTAAAGTTCATAACATTACACTCAAAATAGTACATGAACTGACCCCTATTTACAAAAATGAGCACATATTTTTTCAGTTGCCATACAATTTACACATCCAAGAGTATGTTTTTTGCTGTCTTCACACTAGATCTTCTTTTTTTTATTTATTTATTTTTTATTTTTTATTTTTTTTTTTTTTTGAGACTAGGTCTCTCTTTGTAGTTCAGGCTGGCCCTCCGCTCAGCCTCAGACTAACATTACAGCAATCCTCCTGCCTCTGCCTCCCGAGTGCTGGGATTACAGACCTGAGCCACCACACGCAGCACTGTGGTATGTGGTACTGACTGCTGCTGGGCATGAGTCTCCATGCCCAGTACTGTATGTGGTTACCAGGGATCAAACCCAGGCCCTTATACTTGTCAGACAGGTGCTGGAACCACTGAGCTAAATCCCTGGTTCACGTTGGATCTTCTTAAGTCAGCTCACTCACAGGACAGTGCACTATATTGTATTTTAATCAGGTTGGATTATTACACAACAGTATAGACTGGGTGGCTTATTTAAAAACAAAAAATTATTTATCACTGTTCTGGAAGCTGGGAAGTCCAAGACCAGTGCGCCTGCATGGTTAGCTTCTGGTGTGAGCTCTTTTCTGATATGCAAATGGCTGACTTTTTGTTGTATCTCCACATATAAGGGGCAAGAAGCTTCAATTTTAATCTGGATTCTCTCATAAAGGCACTAACATCATGGCCCACTCACCTCCCCCACACCCTTCTACCTGACAGTAAGGGATTTAGATATGAATATATGAATTTGAGATATCAGTGTATTCAATACCTGACAACACACTCAAAGGAACAGTGTCTCTTCCACTGATTAGCTCCTCAAATAAAATGACTGCATATTTCTGTCAGAAGTGCAGCTGCTCTCCCACTGTGGGTGTGGGTGCAGAGTTACCAGTCTTTACTACAGTTTTTTTTTTTTTTCTTCACAACTGGGGATTGAACTTAGGATCTTGCATTTGCTACCACTGAGCTACCTCCCAGACCCCCCAAAATGAGTAGTATTAAAGTATAGAAGTTCATGTGCTGAGTCACCCAGATACCCTATTCAAGATGTTTGCCCTACACTCCCATTCTTTAGTGTTTATAACTCTTGTTATACTTTTAATACAATTTGCTGTCTTTGAGTTAAATAGACTTCGAAGGGAAATTGCAAATCACTGTTATAAATAGAATGTGTCTTTGTTAGGATATATCAAATTAAAATACATTTTTTCACCTCACATGCTTTCAAGCAATACATGAACCACACACAATTAGAACCACCAGTTAAAGAGAGCCATGTTTTCATCAGCAGTTGCATTTTATCATCTCCATCATGCTTCCAGAATTCAGGATGGTGCCGAAATGCCTGGATGTAGGAATACCTTTGAAGTTTAATTAATAGAGAATAAACTTAGATGGATAGAGAAAGGATGTGATTCCACTGGATTTTACCAGGCTTTTGAAGAAATGAATAGTTACACTTTAATTGTCTGCCAAAGAGGACCATGCCACACCCCACATCTTACTGGAAGCATTTTTACTCACAGTCAAGCTGGATTTCTATCATCCAAACACAGTGATAAACGGAGGTGGAGTACAGCATCTTAGCATTCATCCCAATGTAGTGTCTGGTGCCTATTTTCCCTCTGTTCACTGGCTGACTAGCAATGTATAGAGAAGCAGGTCTAGTTCCGTGAGAGTAAAGACCACAATCACTGTTGTCCTAGTGATCAGAGCATAGAAATTTCCCAATTATTATTCATTACATCAAGGAATAAATATTTTCTCGCACTTTTTGTATAAATATCCCCTTCCAATGTGAAGGTCCTCTTGCTGGGGATTAGCTCAAGTGGTACCATGCCAACCTAACAGGCACAAGGGCCTGAGTTCGATCCCCAGTACAACAAGCAAATATACAAAGTGAAGGTCTTCTATGCTCTGCTCTTTTCTGATCTGAAATATTCAGTTTTGTACTCCACCTGGTAACACCATATTTCCATATCTCTAATAGCGACCCCCAAACTCGTGCTTATTCCTTCTCTCAATGTTTCCCCGCCACTTTCTTCACCACCTATGAAATTCTCACATGTTACCAATCTACAGTGATTTATTTCTCCACTCCATCAAACTCCTGCTAGTTCCTAGGGACCCGCAGCTTAGACTTCAGGAGGCTATGCCACAGAAGGGAATGATAACTGTGACACACATTCTGTCATCTTACTCCGTAATCCACAAAACACAAAGTACAGGATTGGCTTGGGTTTCTGACGTGATGGAATACAAATTATGGAAGATCTGGCAAATATCCTCAGTGAATTAACAAGGAGCTTCCGCTGGGGAAAGAAACTGAATCCTAAACATGTCTTCCCCCACCCTTTTTAATTCAGTTCTGTTGTTACTAGTAGCCTCCTAACAAAGAATCTAAGGAAAGTAGGACAAGGGGGGTGGGGAGAGCGATTTCTTACTATCCAATGCCCATAAAAATTTGTTTTTAATTCCCTGGCTATCAGAGATAGAAGCTGCTGCTAGCATTTAAGATAAGATTAGTTGGTGTTGCACTATCAGCACCTCCACATTTTCCCTGCAGGGATTCCTTCTGACAGGCCGAAGCCGGAGGCCTGTCTCAGGATTAACACGAGCTAATGATTATACACTAAAGCTTTGGAACTGTCGGACTAATAGGATTAAGCAATAGCAGATGCAGGTCCCCGTTCAGGTTAAAAATGCACTTTTTACATTACAAAGTCAGACAGATCCCTTTGAACATGCAATGAATATGGATGTTTTCAATTATCACAGTCTTCCAGGGCTATACGATATGGTAAATTAATCCCTTTAGAACATCGGAAACAGGACAAAATAGCCTTCTTGAAGCTGAAATCCCTCGTTTTAGGTTTTCTTTCACGGGGATGAGCAGTGGTGCACCTCACATAATTAATCTTATTACAAACAGAGAGAAAGAGGAAATGAAAAAAGTATGCAAGAATTGTTTAAATATTTGAGAAAGTTAGAGAAAAAATATCACTTGGAAATCAACATCATTTAATTAATTTCCAGTCATCAGTACAAACATAAGGTGGAAGAAGGAGAGGTTCAGATGTGTTTGGGGAGAGGCTATGTTTCTTTATGCCTCAGGTTGGTGTCACAAGGAAGAGGGGAAGAAATTCAGGTCTTCTAAAAAAAAGAAAAAAAGGAAAAATATAATGACTGCAGATTGGAAAGGCTATTTCTTAGATATGTGAGATGATCTGATCTTGTACTCTGGACCCTGGGAGGAAAGAAGGAAAAGGGCAACCTGGGAGGTTTATATTTTGTTCTGTGAAAAGAGTTCTGCTATCTAGCAGATAAAATGATTCCTTATAAAAAGTCAGAAGTAATCTTATTATATTTCCCCGTTCACCTTATTTTACTTTGAGTATTTTCTATTTCACAATATATAACATACAATTCTAGAACTCATTAACATCTTTATAGGGCTATGGGAAAAAATGATAATTAAGTTGTGTCTCATACTGGTACAAATCTCCATTATGGAGTGCAATCATGATGCGTATATGTAATGTACCAATAAGATTTCAATTTAAAAAAATTTAAAAAAAGAAACAGTCAGAAGTAAATCATCATTATTGCAATTAGATGGATTGGATATGGGCAGTAGAGGGAGATGAAGCTCTGAACTTTCATGTTTGAGCGACCTATGTGTGAAAGGTTGGAGGAAGAAGCTATTTATTGAAAAGATTTCACAGAGAAAACTATTAGAGCTATCACTGAGGATGGGAGGTGGTTTTACAACCAGAATAAGCAGGTTTACCATCATTGGTTTGATTCTTTGAAAAACCTAATGCAAGATATCTTTCAAATTGGCCCAAGAAACAGCTCTCACCCTTCATGAATAAGCCCTATAATTATGCTGCCTACTATTGCTTCTCACCTCACAGTGAAGACAAACAAATCCCACTGGAAATTTCTAGAAGAAATAAAAAATTCTATTTGTTTAAAAAGTGAAAAGCAGAAGCAGGAGGGGAGAAAGAAATTACACCAGTATTCTTCATTGAATGTAGCTATTTTGTTATGGGGTTCATTGTTGTTTTCAATGCCTAACATGATTTTTATCTATTATCTACATGGATAACTTCACTCAGGATTCAAATAAAGTCTAAAGGAAACTGACAGATGTGCCAATAGAAGAAAAATGAGATGGAGCAATGGACCAGTGGCTCAGATTTTCACATGACCGGTCACTCAAAAATATGCAAGTTTCGGCCGGGATTGGAGCTTACTGGCCTCCAGGCCCACACCAGAAGAGTGCCCAGGGACTGAGTTTAGCAGCGAGCGGCTTGGGAAACGGTGACTGTACCACCAAATCAGCGACAGGGTTGGAGCTTACTGGTCTCCATGCCCACGCCAGCAGAGTGCCCAGGGACTGAGTTTACCAGGTCAGAGTCTGACTTTCTCCATGTCAACTGCAGAAGCACATCCAGTTATCTTGTACTGGTGAGTAGGTGAGTCTGTTGAAACATCAACCAGTACCACTGCAGCTGCACAGGGCCTACAGCCTACTGGCCTCCAGGCAGACAGCACAAGTGAGCCCAGAGACTATGTATTGGTTAGCAGGCAGGCCCATTGGAAACTCAGGCAGGTAGCAGCCATTGTAGCACTGCAGGAGCCAGAGCCTTCCTGCCTATAAAGCAGATGGGAGAAGGTATTCTGACTGTATGGATTGAATGCCTCATACAGTGTGCCAGAACTAGGGGTTTTTCTTTAGGTCCGATGCAGACTCTAAACAACAACGGAGAAAACACTGCTATTTTAAGGTTCCTAACTATCAGGCTGAAAGTGACTTGCAACAAACAGTGCCAGAAAACAGGGAAGGTCAGATATGAGGAAACACTTAAAGTCTCAGATACAAAGATCCTCACCTCAAGGTAAAGCAGGGAGAAGGGAAATATAGAAGTTTGAAGCCCAGTCTCCAGGGTCCTCAGAAATTTTAACCAAAGCAGATCTAGTAAAATGGAAATCAGAACTGATCTCTCAGATGAGAGCAGAGATGTTCGACAAAGTCAACATGATGATTAATAAAGCTAAAGAGGAAATCATAGAGTTGATAGAATCCAAGATAGCAAAACCAATGGAACCTTTTAAAGACCTACAAGCAAAATACCAGAAAAAAAATCAAAGCTTGTGCAATAGAATGAATTTGGCAGAAGACTGAATTTCAGACATAGAAGACAGGATCTCAACCAATGAACTGGAAAGGCATAATCTATGGAAAAAAGCAACAAATAATAAAAAGTCAATCCAACAGCTCCTAGATGATTGAAAGAAGAATAACAAAGATTGATTGGAGTCACTGAAGAAGCAGGAGTCAATGTTAAAGACAACAAAAAGCTATTCACAGAGATAATGGCAGAAAACTTAACAGAAAAAGGTAAAAAATTGGACATACAAATATATGAAGCATACAGAATGCCACACGCCCATGACATGAAAAAATCTACACCTAGGCATATCATTATAAAAGTCCCAGATATCCAAAAAAAGAATGAAATACTGAAAGCAGCCAGAGAAAAGAAAACAGATACATTCCAAGGGAAACCCGTCAGGATCACAGCAGACTTCTCAACTCAAACATTCAATGCAAGAAGAGCCTGGAGTGAAGTCTTCCAAGCCCTAAAGGAAAACAACTTCCAACGAAGATTGATGTATCCTGCCAAACTATCCTTCAAAATTGATGGGGAAATAAGATACTTCCATGACAAAGAAGACCTGAAAAACTTCACAAATATGAAACCTGTGCTCCAAAACATTTTAAAGAATATCTTGGAGAAAAATAAGGAAAGTTACAAATCCACGTAATGAATCAACCGATGGGACCAAACAAGAAACTGGTGGGGAAAGGGCAGAAGTAGAATAACACTGCCAAGAACAGGAAAACGTGGCAGCACTACATTTACCTATATCAGTCATAACCATTAATGTCAATGGACTCAAAATACCAATTAAGAGATACAGACTGGCAGAGTGGATCAAAAAGCAAGATCCTACAATTTGCTGCATACAAGAAACACACCTAATTTAGAAAGAAACCCATGGACTAAAAGTAAAGGGATGGAAAACAGTACTCCATGCAACCGAAAACAGCAAGAAAGCAGGAGTGACTATATTATTTGCAGACAAAATACACTTCAAGCCAAAACTGATAAAGAGAAATAAAGATGGACACTATATTTTGGTTCAGAGAAAAATCCAAGAGACAGAAATTACAATCTTAAATATCTATGCTCTAAATTCTAATGCACCCAACTATATAAAACAAATATTAATGGACTTGAAAAAGCAGATAAACTCCAAAACAATGATAATAGGGGACCTCAATAGCCCACTATCACAAAGAGAAAGATTGACTGGACAAAAAGTCATTAAGGAAATCCTTGATCTCAACCAGACTCCTCAGCAAATGGACTTAATAGATGCCTACAGAGTATTACACCCCACAAAGTCAAAATATACATTCTTCTCAGCTGCTCATGCATCATTCTCCAAAACAGACCATGTGCTAATTCATAGAACAGGTTTAAGCAAATACAAAGAGAATGAAATTATCCCTTCTATACTGCCAGACTGTAGTGCCCTGAAATTGGAGCTGAATAGCAAAGGAAAGCCCAGGATCTTCACAAAAACATGGGAACTGAACAACATTCTGCTGACCAAACAACGGGTCACAGAAGAAATTAGAGAAGAAATTGAGCACTTCTTACAATTAAATGATAACCCCAGTACAACATATAGAAATTTATGGGAAACAATGAAAGAAGTTCTACGAGGAAAATTGATAGCAGTGAAAGCCTACATCCAGAAAACGGAACACGCTCAAATAAAAAATTTAATGCTGAAACTCAAGCGACTAGAAAGAGAGGAGAAAAACAAACCCAACGCTTGCACTAGGCAAGAAATTATAAGGATCAGGATAGAAATTAATGCAATAGAAACTAAGAGAATGGTTCAAAATCAATGAATTCAAAAGTTGGTTCTTTGAGAGGATAAACAAAATTGATAGACCCTTAGCCAACCTCATTAAACAAAGGAAGGGAAAGGCTCATATCTATGCTATTAGGAATGAGAACAGAGAAATTACTACAGACCCAGAAGAAGTCCAGAGGATAATAAACACCCCTTTGAAAATTTATACTTCAATAAAATGGAAAATGTAGAAGAAATGGATAGATTTCTAGACACATATGAACTCCCAAAGCTGAATAAAGAAGATGTAGAAATGTTAAATGCCCCAATAACAATCTGTGAAATTGAAAATGTAATTAAAAACTTGTCAACAAAGAAAAGCCCTGGACCTGACAGTTTTACTGCTGAATTCTATAAATCTTTTAAAGAAGAGTTAGTGCCTCTACTTCTGAAACTGTTCAGTGAAATTGAAAGGGAAACACTACTCCCAAACTATTTCCTGGAAGCAACCATTACCCTGATTCCAAAAGCAGAGAAAGACCCAACCAAAAAAGAGAACTACAGCCCAATATCTCTAATGAATATTGATGCAAAACTCCTCAATAAGATCCTGGCAAACAGAATACAGAGAATTATCAAAAAGATTATACACCCTGACCAAGTTGGATTCATCCCAGGGATGCAAGGATGGTTCAACACACGTAAATCAATCAATGTTATACACTATATTAACAGGCGTAAGGACAAAAATCATATGGTCATCTCAATTGATGCAGAAAAAGTGTTTGACAAAGTACAACACCCATTTATGTTCAAAACTCTACAGAAGATCGGAATAGATGGTCTGTATCTCAAACTAATAAAAGCTATCTATGAGAAACTTTCAGCCAGTATCGTACTAAATGGTCAAAAATTGAAACCTTTCACACTAAGCTCAGGAACAAGACAAGGGTGTCCTCTCTCACCACTTCTGTTCAATATAGTTCTGGAAATATTAGCCATAGCAATTAGGCAAGAGAAAGAAATAAAAGGAATAAAGGTTGGAAAAGAAGAAGTTAAATTGTCATTATTTGCTGACGACATGATACTCTATCTAGAAGATCCTAAAAACTCAATTAAAAAACTGCTGGACCTAATCACCAATGTTAGCCACGTAGCTGGTTACAAGGTCAACGTTCAAAAATCAATAGCCTTCGTATACACAAACAGTAGACCCACTGAGATAGAAATTGGAAAGTTAGTCCCTTTCACAATAGCACACCAAAAAATAAAATACTTAGGAATCAATCTAACAAAGGAGGTGAAAGACCTCTACTCTGAAAACTATAGCACTCTGAAAAAGGAGATAGAAGATGATATGAAAAAATGGAAAGACATACCTTGCTCCTGGGTAGGAAGAACCAATATTGTCAAAATGGCTATACTCCCAAAACTACTCTACACATTCAACGCAATGCCGATTCAAATCCCAACAGCATATTTCACAGATCTAGAGAAAAAAATTCAAATTTTCATCTGGAACCACAGAAGACCTAGAATAGCCAAAGCAATTCTAAGCAACAGGGACATGGTGGGGGGTATCACAACTCTGAACCTGAAACTATACTATAAAGCCACTGTGATATAAACTGCATGCTACTGGCAAAGTAACAGACCTGAGATCAATGGAGTAGACTAGAAGATCCAGAAACTACTCCAGATACACTGAGCCACCTCATCTTTGACAAAGGAGCCAAAAATCCTCAGTGGAGGAAAGGTAGCCTCTTTAAAAAAATGGTGCTGGAAAATTTGGGCTTTAACTTGCCAAAGACTAAAACTAGTTCTAACTCTTTCAACATGTACCAAGCTAAAATCAAAGTGGATAAAAGAACTGAATATTAAAACAGACACTCTAAACCTTCTGCAAAACTAGTTAGGTAAAACTCTCAAAGACAGTGGCTTAGGGAAAGACTTCATGAACAAAACTTCTATACCACAGGAATTGGCTCAGGAAATCAACAAATGGGACCTCATTCTTTTAAAAAGCTTCTGCACAGCAAAGGAAACCACCAACAGTGCAAACAGGCAACCAACAATGTGGGAAAAAATCTTTACCAACTGTTCCTCAGATAAAGGGCTACTATCTAGAATATATAAAGAGCTCAAAAAAATCAGCCCACCCAAATTTAATGACCCAATTCAAAAATGGGCATCTGAAATGAACAGATATTTTTCAGAGGAAGAAGTAAGAGCAGCTAAGAAGTATATGAAGAAATGCTCAACATCATTAGTCATTCAAGAGATGCAGATGAAAACAACATTGAGATTTCATCTCACTCCACATAGAATGGCTGATATTTCAGAATCAGCCAACAGCAAATGTTGGCGAGGCTGCGGAGAAGAAGGAACCCTTCTCCACTGTTGGTGGGACTGTAGACTCGTACAACCCCTGTGGAGATCAGTTTGGAGATTCCTCAAAAAGCTAGGATTGATGGTCCCTTTTGACCCAGCCATTGCCCTGCTAGGTATATACACACAAGAGTTAAAAGACTCAGATCAGAGTGACATATGTGCACCCATGTTTATAGCAGCCGAATTTGTGATTGCTACATCTTGGAAACAACCCAAGTGTCCATCAACTGGAGACTGGATAAAAAAGCTGTGGTTCTTCTACAGAATGGAGTATTACTCTTCCATAA
>PVIR01034199.1:5298-17150 GCA_004026965.1 Petromus typicus
TCCCCGGTAACCACATAACAATACTGGGTGTGGAGACCCACACCCAGCAGCAACCAGTACCACATACCACAGTGCCGGGCGTGGTGGCTCACGCCTGTAATCCCAGCACTCGGGAGGAAGAGGCAGGAGGATTGTGATGTGAGTTTGAGGCTGAGCTCAGGGCCAGCCTGAACCACAAAGCGAGACCCTGTCTCAAAAACCCTAAAAAAAAAAATATATATATATATATATATATATATATATACAGCTAGCACTACTGGGCTACCCATTTGAAAATGGTTAAGACAGGGCCAGGGATTTAGCTCAGTGTCACCATACCTGCCTTGCAAGTGCAAGGTCCTAAGTTTGCTCCCCAGTATCAAAAAAAAAAAAAAGGACAAGACAGCATTTGTTATTCTGTTTTGTTTTTTACTAGAATTTTAAAAAGAGGGGCGAAAAGGAGTCACAGAAATTAGTGCCTGAGCAGTTACAGAGATGAAAAAATATTTTAAATCCATCAACTACTATTAACCAATCTTAATCCTTAAAAGTCCATTCTCCTAAATTTAAAAAAAAAAAAGTATCTTGCTAGTGGGATATGGAGGCTTGTCCCACCATAATAAACCAGGAGGAGCACAGAGAGGAAGCAAGGGATGAGAAGACAATACACACACTAGGCAGGGTGGAAACACAAAGCAGGCTATTCAAATGCAATCTCATTATGTCACCCCCACCTGAAACCCCGCCTACCCACACAGAGGCTTCTCTCTCTATTCCAAGGAAGGAGAGGAGAAACTCAACCTGCCTCCCAGGCCTCTGCTACTGTCCACCATTTCACTCTTCTCCAGCTCCACATACACAAGGGTGCCTTCAGCTCTGAGTCCGCTCTGTGAGCCCTGTTTTGCTGTTTTACTAACTGCTCTGACCCAAACACTCTCTTCCTGTGCATCCTGCAGATCAGTTTGAATGTCATTTCTGTGACTTCCCTCATAAACACTGTCAGAGCTGCAGTTTAACATCTGCGTGACTCTGACGTTGTCTGCTGAGGACAGGAACCGTGTATGCACACGCCCTCCCTCAAGTCCAAGGCCAAGCCTGGCACCAGGTAACTAACAACTCAAGTATCTGTTGAACAAGTGAATAAATGAACACTAAGTTTATTTTTAAAGAACAACAACAAAACATCTTAAAAAGTTTTCTTTTTTTTTTTTGGAGACAGGGTTTCGCTTTGTAGTTCAGGCTGACCCTGAGCTTACTAGGTAGCCCAGGTAAGCTTCCAACTCACAGCAATCCTCCTGCCTCTGCCTCCCTAAGTGCTGGGAATACAGGCGTGAGGCACCATGCCCGGCATTGTGGTGTGTGGTACTGACTGCTGATGGGCATGAGTCACCACACCCAGCATTGTGGTATGTGGTTATCAGGGATCAAATTTAGTACCTTGTGTTTGTAAGGCAGGTGCCAGAGCCACTGAGCTAAATCCCCAGCCCTTAAGAGGTTTTCTTAAGAATTTATATCTTTAGTGAATCTTCAAAGCAAAGAAACCAAAAATCTCTATGAAACTAAAAATGTTAACTCAGGTATCAAAACTGCTCCAGCCTCACTCTGTCATACAGTAAATGCTGAGCATCAAAGGCTGGTAAGCTGAGTGTAGATAAAGAAGTGCTACTGGCTGCTGGGTGCTCCATATCTCCTGACACAGTGCCTGCTACAGAGGACATACTGGGGGAAGAGCAGACAAAACAAAACTTCACAAGACTCAGGTATGAATGAAATGGTAATTCCACTTAAACTGCTATGCTTCTACAAAGGTAAGACCAACTGAAGAAGCAAGGATTCCCAAGAGCAAAACTCCCTGCTAATAACAGTATTTTAGATCTCAAACAGGAAAAACACCAGACGTGTACCAAGTTATCTGAAACAAACAGATCCCAAATCAAGCCCTTATGGTTTAAGTAAGGATCTCAAAATGACACTAGGATCTACTTCTCAAACCTTAAAGAACATGAGAAAACTATTTAATACTCCCATCCACTCCAATATAAATATAAATTACATCAATACCTTAGGGACAAGTCTCATTTAATCCATATAGTCCTGAAAACTCCAGTCAATATTCTTCCCTTTGACTTATATAGCATGTAACAAATTTCATCTAATTGCTTTTCTAATAACTTGATGTGTGTATTCTTGTCTTCTACTCTTTTAAGTACATATAACATTATGTAGGTGCTTAATAAACATGTGAGTTTTGAATGAATTTTCCTATATTATAAATTACTTCATTATTCCTAAATAATTTCACTTCCAAGACTATTCACAAGTCCCTGTTACAGGACCATCATCATTGGATTAATTACAGTCATTTTACCAACAGTTTAGATAAGAGTTTCCTCAGTACTCTTCAAATTCAAGTGGTTTTCAGGGCCTACTGTCTTTTTTTGTATAAACCAGGTTATTAACAACACTTGCCCGTATTTCAACACACAACATAGCAAATTTCACTTGAAATCCTTCCCAAAACTAGTCCGTCGAAAGCGATTTCCACTTGCAAAAAGCTGCAAAACACAAAAATCCAAGCTACAGTATACTCGCTCACAACTGGGAAGCTAATTCCTTGAGAAAGGATCTCAGTTCAAAATGTACAATTAAATGAGTCTCTACAACCAATAAAGCAGAGAGAGCGCATCACTTTGGAGAGCGCAGAGCAGCAGGCAAATGTCCAGTACTATCATTAAGCGGCTGCTCTTCAAGATTACTGAGGCGCCCATCCCTGCCGGTCCTGGCCCCCTTGATCGGGACCCGTGACAGAGTCCACAGGGGACACAGCCTCGGGGAGCGTCCTCCCTGCAGCAACAGGCTCTAATCCTGCCTGCTGGTCCACCTCAGCAGGCCCCGGTCCAGGCAGGAGTGGGGAGCCGCCCGGAAGGCCAGGCCGGCCGGCCAAGAGCGGGGGGCGTGGGCGGCAGAGGAGCCGGCAGGGCCAGGCAGCACCGGCGGTGCGGGGCGCGCCCCGCGCAGCAGCCGCCGCACGCAGCGAGGCTCCGCGGGCCCCGCGTGCCCACACTCGGGGTCAGGCCCAGCTGGGGCGTGCGCACAGAAGGAAAGGGGCGGACGGAGGACCTCACCGTGGCTCCCCGAGGCCCGACGCCGCCGCGGTTCCGCAGTTGCTAAGGAGCATGCTCTTCCGGGTCGCAGCAGCGCGTTCGAAGGAGCAACGGCGGCCGGGTGGAGCCAAACGCGCTGCGCGTGTGGAGCGCGCTGTGCGGATGAGGTCGGCGGTTGTTGTGCGGGAGCCCGCGGGGGCAAAGCGCCTGGGGCGCCTCTGGCTCGAGCCTTTGGGGGCGGCTCGCTCCTGGCTCCAGCCGAACCCCCTCCCCCGAGATCCCTTCCAGCTCGGTCTTGGCCCGCTCTCCCCCCCGACCAGTACCCAAGAGAGTCCTGCGTGCCCACCACGGCGGAAAAGGCTGGTGAAGGAGCCCTCAGCCACCTGGACAGGCCCGGGAGGAGTGTTGCAGGTAAGAGAGGCGGTGGTGAAACCCACCACAAGTTCCCAGAACTGCCTACAGACGCGCAACCAAGAGAGTTGGAACCCAGGAAACACCAGCATGAGTGTGGGAAAAGGAAAAGGAGCCCCCCAAGAGCCAGGAGACGAGAGAGGAAAGCATATCCGGAAGAAGCTGGCCACCATTGACAAGCACTGCGGCGATGAAGTAGCCAGTGGTGACCGCAGAAAAATGGACAATCAGGAATACTGCCAAATAAAAGGTGGCGTGAATCTGTGCGGTGGACAGGTCCACCACCTTAGTGGATCAAGAAAACGAGACACGTTAATTTTTAATGCTCGAAGAAACACTGCCTAGTACAAGTAAATGTCAGGATTCTCCTGCTAATAACCTGAGTGCTTTGAAAATATAAGATGTTTAACTTTACATCGACAGTGCTTGCCATGCACCAGTGCTTTGGTTTGAAGAATAAGTGAACCCAAGGATCCTCTGGTTTTTAACGTTCTCCCAGATTCTTCCAGAGCGGTAGTGTAGACAAAACCTGCTCATTCAAAGTAAAAGATGGAAGAAGTCTGGCAGGGCCTCAGCGGCTGGGAGAAGGCACAGTGGGAACAGGAGTGGGAAGACCTGGAAGAGGAAGAGAAGAAAGGATTGAAACAATGAAATGTGAGGTTTCAAAATAAGAAACAGGCAGACAAAACCAAAGACAGCAAGGAGAGAGAACTGAGAAGTTTCCGACAGAGGTTCAGCAGGCAGGTCTCATTTTGTATGGACATCTGGCAGAAAGTGCGGCGATGTCCCCTGACATGAAGGCCACAGGTCTCAGGTGGACATGTCCCTGTGCCCTTGAGTACCGGGAGCCTCGCCTCCTCGTGTGCTTTAAAAGGAAGGATACAGACAGCACACTTGGAGTGGACCTGGGGAAGAGGCTGGCCCCACAAGCATACCTCTCACCCATAACTTCAGGGTATCCCATCACAACAGTTTTACAGTAAACTTCCCCAAAGCATCCAGATTAATGCTCTCATCTGAGAGGTTGTAAAATATCTACAATAAATTACCAACTGGGTGAATAAACCAAGAACTTCATAATGTATGGCTGAAGAAGTTAGAAACACCCAAAATATCTGTGAGGGGGCCGGGGAGTTAGCTCAGTGGTTCCGGCGCCTGTCTCACAAGCGCAAGGACCCGGGTTCGATTCCCCGGTAACCACATAACAATACTGGGTGTGGAGACCCACACCCAGCAGCAACCAGTACCACATACCACAGTGCCGGGCGTGGTGGCTCACGCCTGTAATCCCAGCACTCGGGAGGCAGAGGCATGAGGATTGTGATGTGAGTTGGAGGCTGAGCTCAGGGCCAGCCTGAACCACAAAGCGAGACCCTGTCTCCAAAAAAACCTAAAAAAACAAAATATATATCTGTGAGGGGCCTGTCTGTCCTCTAGGGCTGCTATAACAGTATCACAGACTGAGTGGTTTGTGAGCAGTGTCTGGTGTGGGCATAATTTCTGCTTCGTTGTCAACTATCTGTCCAGTACATCCTCACATGGTAGAGGGAGCAAGATGCTCCCTAAGAGTCTTTTATAAAAGGAGATAACCTGTTCATAAGGATTTTGCTTGTAATCTAATCGCTACCTGACCAAGTGTAATGGTTCCACCTATAAGTCCAGCACTCAGGAGGCTGAGGCAGGAGGATTGGAGTGGCCTGGGCTACCTCGTGAGTTCGAGGCCAGCCTGAACTGTAACTACACTGTGTAACAGAACTCTCAGCTTAGCACGTGGTAATAACCTGCTTTCCTCCTAAAAGAAGTGTTGGAATCGGCAGATGCCAACCCCAAGGGGGGCAGGGGCCTGGTTTTTTTCCACAGGAAAGGATGAAGTGAAGATGCTAGATGTGATAAAGCAGGTGTAGAGATCTTCATTCTCTCTCTGCGTTTCCCTCCTCACTGTTCCTGACTATAAAAGCCCCTTTCCCCAATGGTGAATTAAGGCAAATGGTCCCCTCCATCTCCTTGTAGCTTGTTTTGAATGAATCCTTTTTACCCAAATATCTGGCCTCCTTTGATTTGGTTGGTGATGATCTAAGACAATCTAAGCATATGAGCCTAATTGGCCAATAGCAGAACTATACAGGAAGACCATGTCTCAAAAAAATAAGGGTCCAGGTTCCGGCACCTGAGCTCAGTGGTTCCGGCGCCTGTCTTGCAAGCACAAGGACCTGGGTTCAATTCCCCAATAACCACATACAATACTGGGTGTGAAGACCCACCCCAGCAGCAACCAGTACCACATACCACAGTGCCGGGCGTGGTGGCTCAGGCCTGTCATCCCAGCACTCGGGAGGCAGAGGCAGGAGGATTGCTGTAATGTGAGTTGGAGGCTGAGCTCAGGGCCAGCCTGAACCACAAAGTGAGACCCTGTCTCAAAAAACCAAAAATACATAAATAAGCGTCCAGGGATTTAGCTCAGTGGTTCCAGCATCTACCTGGCAAACGCAAGGTCCCAAGTTCAATCCCCAGTACCACATAACACAATGCCAGGTGTGGTGGCTCCTGCCTATAATCCTAGCAATCAGTAGCACACAGCACAATACCAGATATGGTGGCTCACTCTTGTAATCCCAGCACTCAGGAGGCAGAGGCAGGAAGATTGCTGTACGTTCAAAGCTAGCCTGGGCTACATAGTGAGTTCAGAGCCAGCCTGAACTATAAAGTGATAACCTGTCTCAAAAAATAAATAAATACATACATACATACATACATACCAAAAGCCCCACCTCCTCCTACCATTAGGGGTTAGGGTTCCAACATGTGAAGGGGATGAGGCACAAACACTCCATCAATAGCAGCTCTTTGTAGTGTAATACCAACAAGATGGAGTCAGAAAATGGCTCGGAATTGGGAAAGGGAAAGTAAGTCAGTTTTTTGTGAACTAAAAAGTCAATTCACAATACAGAGGAAAAAGCCTACGAAAATGAAACCAGCAACTTCTATCCGGCATATTCCTGGCACCTTGAATAGGCCGCTTATTCTAAAGGACTCTTCTGTTGAAGGGGCAGAGTGACTCCTTAGATCCCAGCTGGGGGGTTATGGGAGATTTCAGGAGTCCTCACGAGACGAAGTTTAGCATTGCCACAGAGGACACAGTCTCAGAACACGTGGAGTTGTGGACTCCACACCTCATTGTCTGACTTTGGTTTCTGGATGATCAGTGACCTGTCGATGATGTTGAGTACTTTGAGAAATGCCTACAAGATCTAGAAGATGAGTTGAACCGTAACTACTCGTATGAGTTCTGTTGGCTATGAAAGAAGCCATCTGCAGCCCCAGAGGAGTCCCGGTTTGTCTTCGGGAGGAACTGTGTCTGTGTGTTAGTTTAGGCTTCTGTGACCGAGTGCCACGGATGGGGCACTTAAACAACTGAAATTTAATTTCTCCCAATTCTGGAGGCTGAGAAGTCCAGGGTCAAGGCAGTAAACTATTCATTGTCTGATCAGGGCCCTCTTCCTCCTCCTTAATCCTGTCCTCAAAGGACTGGAAGAGAGTCTGCCAGCTTGGCAGCTTCTTATAAAAGCACTCACCACTTAGAGAGCTCCACCCCCATGACCCAGTTACCCCCAAGCCCCCACCTCCCACCACATCGGGATTAAGTTTCCAGCGTGAGCCAGGGAGGGTACAGACATCGTGCTTTCATGCAGTCCTAGCTTTCTGGGGAACTCGGGCTGATAGAGAGCTGTAGTTGCCCAGGTCTTTCCAGCCCCAGCCTGACTTAATTCCCGACTGCACCATCCTCACCTGGGATTCTGACACCCACCCAATCACAGAAGCAGACCTGGAGGAGTCATCTTTGAGTGTACATTTCCTGTCACACCCTCACTTGCCGTCCAGTCCATGAGTAGGTCCTGGAGATCATCATATTCCCCCACCCAGGCCCCCTGTCACCAATGACAATGAAGGAAGTAACTATGCAACTCAGAATCAATAAAGAAATGTTGCAACCTCAAAGATGAACCAACACGAACCAACATGATAAAGGTGGGGTGCGTGTATACACCTGGGTGTGTGTGCAAAACAGCACAGCAACTACAAGGAAATTGGATGGGATAAATCCATCGTAAAGGAATCAAAAGATAAGGAAAAGACTGAAATCAGATATAGGAGGACTAAGGTAGAATCAAATGCCTTCCAAGAAACAGAAGTGCTTTCTCCATTTTGGGAAACTCCAGCTCAGCCCTGGGATGTGTTCAGCTGTCGGGAACCTAGTCTTCACCCCCATGGTCTGAGAGTGTTGTGGGTGGACAGTAAAGGTGTAAAGGTGTCTTTTCCTTGTTGTATAACTTGTCTGGCTTGCCAAGTATGGTGGCACACACTTGTCATCCCAGAACTCAGAAGGATGAGGCAGCAGGATTGCTCCAAGGTCAAGGCCAGCCTGAGTTACCTAGTGAGTTCAAGGCCAGCCTGAACCATACAGTGAGACCCTGTCTCAAAAACAAAAAATACCCTGCCTGGCCTTTCAAAACTTCAGTGTCTAGACCTGCCCAGAACTTGTGGCCTTTCTCTAATTATAACCTAGGGTTTTGTTCTTGCCTCATTTGAATACATTTCTTCTCCATCTTTCTGGTACTTTCTAGTACTCTTTTTCTGCTCTTTTGTGTGTGGATGTATATGCACATATATGTACAGAAGATCAAACCCAAGGGCACTCTACCTCTGACCTACATCACCTCCTTTATATTTTATTTTGAGATTTCCCAGGCAGAAGTTGAACTTGTGATCCTCTGGACCCGCACTCCCAGCCCCATACTAAAATTACAGGCCTTTTTTTTTTTTAATCTCTTACATCTTGGGTTTTTACTTTAATTTACCTTTTGTCTTCTAGTTCTTATTTAAAATTTAATCTTGGGGCTGAGGATTTAATTCAGCGGTTCCAATGTCTGTCTGGCAAGCACAAGGTCTGGAGTTCGATCCCTGGTACCACATACCACAATGCTGGATGTGGTGGCTACGCCTGTCATCCCAGCACTCAAGAGGCAGAGGCAGGAGGATTGCCAGGAGTTTGAGGCTGGCCTCAGCTACATAGTGAGTTCAGGGCCAGCCTGAACTACAAAGTGAGACCCTGTCTCAAAATATTAATTAATTAATTAATTAATTTAACCATGTTAAATATTTAGGTTTAATATGTTATTTTGTAGTGTTTTTCCCCTTTTTATTTTACATGTGCAACATTAAATGTGGATTTTAAATTTTTTTCTCATTGATAATGTTAGCCTATTTTTATTTTTGTTTTGTTCTCTTTGCCACTGAGCTGCATCCCAACCCTTTTTAAAAATTATAATTGGAGACTTTTTTCCTGAAATTTTACTGTCATATTTTTAGCTTTAAATTTGCCTTCGTTTTTTTTTTTTTTTTTTTTTTTAGGTTTTTTGAGACAGGGTCTCGCCTTTTTGTGGTTCAGGCTGGCCCTGAGCTCAGCCTCAAACTCACATCACAATCCTCCTGTCTCTGCCTCCCGAGTGCTGGGGTTACAGGCGTGAGCCACCACACCCGGCACTGTGGTATGTGGTACTGGTTGCTCCTGGGTGTGGGTCTCTGCCTTCGTTTTTATACTTTCTCACCGTCCTGTTTCATCTTTTGCCTTTGTACGTGTTGCTTTTTTTCTTCTGCTTTCGAGCATTCTCTTTTAATCACAACCATATCTCACCAGCTGCTAGTGGCATGCAATGATTTTTACATTGTAAAAGACAGAAGAACAGCATCACATTCACAAAACCCGA
This sequence comes from Petromus typicus, assembly GCA_004026965.1. Classification (NCBI taxonomy): domain Eukaryota; kingdom Metazoa; phylum Chordata; class Mammalia; order Rodentia; family Petromuridae; genus Petromus; species Petromus typicus. The sequence continues at coordinate 14,558 of PVIR01034199.1, forward strand.
TTGCAGTGCTTGTTTTGCGGGGAAATCCACCTTAGGAGGAGGATTTCACAAAACACAAGCGGCACTGACCTTTCTCTCCTACTTTGCCCCTGCCGGACCCCACCTCACAGGGAGCTGGTTTAATGAAAAGAGGCCTCGCGTTGCACATCCCGCCCTCCAGCGCGCAGCACAGCACTAAGCAGAGCCAGATCCGGCCCACCCGGCCAGCCGCTCTGTGTGACCCGGACACATTCCTCGCCCTCTCTGAGTCTGCCTTCCTTGCCGTCAGCATGTGGTCGGTTATGGGAGCACGTCCTAAGGTTGATAAGAGATTTAAGTCATTGCCTGTAAAGCACTCACAGTGTAGTTAAATACTGTCACGTAAGCAGAAGTTACCCTAAAGCACCATCCCTTTTAGGAGTATTAATGGTTATATATCTTGAAGGCAGTGATCCTACCTGGTAGCATTTATTCTTTTCCCGTAGCAACTCCATAGTCCCACACAGTTTTTGTTTTGTTTTGTTTTTCTTTAGTGTATGTTTGTGATACTTCTCTTTTGGCACTCTCTCTTACTAATGGAACCTCAGTTTTAGTTTTTTCAGATCAATGCTCCAAGGACATGCGTGTGTGTGTGTGTGTGTGTGTGTGTGTGTGTATTAGGGTAGTAAAGGGAGGAGTATTCAAAGAAGAGTGAGTCTTCCTTGCCAGTGTCCAGCACTAACTGTATCTCCACATTCTAGAATTCTGCAGAAAAAAACATCTGATTGGTTCTGACACCCCTATGCATTGGGTTCCCAGCCCATTGCAGCCAGGCAGCCTGCTGAGCCAGGGAGACTCACTAAGATGCACTAGATTTCTACCTCACATGGGGCTACTGTGCACGTGTGTGTGTGTGTGTGTGTGTGTGTGAGAGCGCGCGTGCGTGTATGTGTGCAAACATATGCTCATATGTGCACACATATGCTCACTTGGGGCAGTGACAGTCTCCATGAAGGAAAAGTAATCATTTCACCAGTGTGTCTGTGTAGCCTGATATCTCCACAGAAAAGCATATGCTAGTCTGAGGAGCAGGAACATGTAATTGTAATAATATTTTGAAATAGTTGACTAGGAAAACAAGTTTTCAGAATAACAAAAACCAAGAAGATGTGATTAAGGAGGACTTGGAGAAGTTGAGTAAAAACCAAGCATTCTAAATCAATAGATAGAAAATAAAAATGTCTTTGAGTTAGATATTTTTATGTAAGCATAGGAAGCCAGTGATTTAGCTCAGTGACTCCACATCTGCCTGGCAAGCGAAAGGTCATCAGTTTGATCACAGGTACCACACGCACAAAAAAAGTATAGTATGTTTGAGAGAGGTAAAGACAGTAAAATCGTAGGAAATTGGGCTGTTTGCAGATGTCTCACTTGATATCACTTAAGTGAAATTTTTTAAACACCATCCAATAGAAATCCTGCGTTAAAGAAAAGAAAGAAAAACAAAGGATTTTGCTGACTGAGAAAAATACCAGATAACACAATTACAACAATCATAAGATTACATATAAATGGACTAAATTCTTCCATGTAAAAATAAGAATCACAGGCTGGATTAAGAGGACAAATTCTGTATCCATGCCTCTTACCAAAAAACACATTTAAAGAAAACAGTGATTGTCAGATGCAATCCCAGGACTCAGGAGGATTGCCCCAAGTTCGAAGCCAGCCTGAACTACAAAGTGAGATCTTGGCTCCAAAAAAAGGAAAAAAAAGGGGGCCGGGGAGTTAGCTCAGTGGTTCCGGCGCCTGTCTCGCAAGCGCAAGGACCCGGGTTCGATTCCCCGGTAACCATATAACAATACTGGGTGTGGAGACCCACACCCAGCAGCAACCAGTACTACATACCACAGTGCCGGGCGTGGTGGCTCACGCCTGTAATCCCAGCACTCAGGAGGCAGAGGCAGGAGGATTGTGATGTGAGTTGGAGGCTGAGCTCAGGGCCAGCCTGAACCACAAAGCGAGACCCTGTCTCCAAAAACCTAAAAAAAAAGGAAAAAAAACCCAAAAAACCCACTGATTTTAAAAACCTGCCTCAGATAAATCCTGTTTGTATAAGAACAAGTGTAGCATGTCCCAACTTGACTGATTAAGCTCTGTTGGTCCCCGATTCCAGCGAACCTCGGTTTCCTGGAACACAGTGGGAGGCCCGTGAGGGGTGGATCCGGGAGGGAAGCTGCCTGCTGTCAGGGACAGGACTCCCATCCCGCCACACCAGGAAGAGCAGTGAGGCCTGTGGGTCAGAATGATGCTGTGTGCAGCCAGGCGGCTTGAGAAGGAGCACGGCAGAGCACTGAGCGGGGGAACCACTGGCACAGTTGGCAGAGAGCCTGACAGTGCTGCTTTCGCGGGCCCCAAACACAGGCTGCCGTCCAGCAGAGCAGTAGTCAGCGAGCCCTGTACCTCAGCAAACCCTGTAGGTTAGCAGGCTCCATTGCTCCTAGAAAGGAGGTAATCGGACAAACTGTTCAAAAAAGGACAAATTGGAAAATAGAGACCTTCCTCAAGTATACATTACGCTTTCACAAAACTTAATTGCAGTTTTGAAGTCAAAGATTTTATAGTAAATACAAAA
>PVIR01034200.1:0-17844 GCA_004026965.1 Petromus typicus
TCCCCAGTTGCTCCAGGGGCGACCACACAGCCCCCGACCGATGTGGAGCCCAGATAGCAACGCAGGAAAGGGAGGCTGTGAAGTGAGGCAGGAGGAGGCTGCTGAGACTGTGTTCCAAGGAGCCCACTTCTCAGAGGAAGTTTTATAGAACAGAGTCATGAGTGATGGGGACAAGTTGGGGCCAAAATACAATCAACCACTACAATTACAATACAGATACTCTGTACTGATCTAGCAGTCACAAGGACATGTGAATAATCAGTAATCTATAATCCTAGTTTTATCTTAGTCCTAGTTTTGATCTCAGTAGTCTCAGGTTCCCCATAGGCATGGGTGGAGTTTGCTTTGTTTCATTTGGAGAGGAAATTTAAACCTTTGGATTCACTCAGTCTTTGGCTTACTATCAGGGGCCAGTTGAGGGCCTTCTACTGATGGCTGTAGTAGAAAAAAGTGTCAGACTGGCCAAGGACTGACTTGATTGACTCCCACTAGGTTCCGGAAGTTACAGTCTTTTTACCAAGTAAGTACAAAATGTCAGACCCTCATCCAGGCAGAAGAGAAAAAACTTCCTGAGTTGAACATTACACATTCTACAAGGCACAAAAGATAACAGGAAGTCAAGGTCTGGCTTCCGGATAAATGGCCCACCCTACACAGCAACACCTGCGGGTCCAGACACCTCTGGAGATCCAGATTTCCTGTACCCCAGAACAAAAGACTTCCTCTATCCAGGTCAGAATTTAGCATTTTTCCTACACTACCCCTCCCTACCCAAACTCCTCCTTAAAGTTTCCCCTCACCTGGGCCAGGGATTTAGCTCAGGGGTTCTGGTGCCTGTCTTGCAAGGGCAAGGACCCGGTTTGATCCAGTAACCACATACAACAATGCCAGGTGTGGAAACTCGCCCCTACTAGCAATCAGAACCACATATCACAGTGCTAGACATGGTGTCTCATGCCTGTAATCCCAGCTCTTGGGAGGCAGAGGCAGGAGGATTGCTGTGAGTTCAAGGCTGAGCTCAGGGCCTGCCTGAAGTACAAAAGTGAGACCCATCTAAAAGACAAAAGTTTCCCCTTACCTAACACCCTGGGAATCGTTGCCCTTGACTCACCTACACCCAGCCTGGAAATAAAAACTATCTGTTGCTTCGTTTTTACCTGCTCCAGTGTCCTCAGTTGTACCTGTGTGTGTGTGTGTGTGTGTGTGTGTGTGTGTGTGTGAATGTGATATCAGGCATCAAACTCATGACCTTGCACATGAGGCAGGTAGCACAACCACTGAGCTACATCCCCTGCTGTACTTGTCTCCTTTCTACTTTTTTATTCTATGCTACCTTAGTCCCCACTAGGCATAGTGCACACATTCTAATCCCTGGACTCTGGGAGGCTGTGATAGAAAGTTTATGAGTTCAAGCAAGATCTTATCTCAAAATTTGAAAATCAAAAGCTGGGGATTTAACCCAGTGGTTCCAGCACCTGCCTTGCAAGCACCTGCCTTACAAGCGCAAGGACCTGGGTTCGATCACCAGTAAGCACATACAACAAAACTAGGTGTGGTGACTCACACCCACTAGCAGTCAGTACCACATACCACAGTGCTGCTCACGCCTGTAATCCCAGTACTCCAGAGGCAGAGGCAGGAAGATTGCTGTGAGTTCAGGACCAGCCTGAACTACAAAGCCAGACCGTGTCTCAAAAAAACCAAAAACCTGCATTCTGTGGACGCATCAGTGGGGTGGACAGTTCCCAAGGAGACAAGCTCCGGGTTCACAAGTAGGTTACAGGATACAAAATGGGGGTTTTTAACAAAATGGCTGTTTTGTATGTCCAATTGGGTCTCACACTTGGTACAAAGGCCCCAGATTTAATCCCCAGTGAGTCAAACAAAACTTTAAAAATTAAAAAGAATATTAGTTATCATTTACTATGACAGTGTCATAGTGACTTTTCTCATTGCTGACAAAGTACCAGACACTCACCCAAAGGTACAGAAGGGAGGGGTTCCTGGGCTCACGGTTTGTAGAGGTTTCAGTCCACGGTCAGTTAGCTGGCTCCAAAGTGGGGAGGCCTGGTAGAGGGCATCCCACAGAAGACAGTTCATACCGTGGCCGGCAGAAGGCGGCAGCAGCCAGCAAGCGAGGAGCAGCAAGCTACAAGCCACAGCAGGGACCCTTTCTGTCCCTAATATCCCGTCACAGGTACCGCAGGGTGGGGCAGCCTTATCCAGCACGCACCAAATATGGGCCCAGCATCACCCACTAATCCAGCTCCACCATAATGGTAGAAGGCTGGGGTGGGGTGCCTCTAGACACAGCTGTTCCAGAAGGAGCGACTGCAGAGCAGGGCAGGTGGAGGAGAGAGCTTGGCACATGCGGAGTGTGAGTTGCCTGTGATATCACCAGGCAGCTGTGCACCCAAAGGAGACTTTGGAGACTGAGGCTTGCAAAGGCGGGAGCTCACTGGCTGTGCAGAACTGACTGATGATGGGCTGGAGTGGTGAGGGGTCCAGTAAGACGAGGGAGCTGATCTTTTTTGAGACAGGGTCTTGCTAAGTAGTTGAGGTTGGCTTTGAACTCACTTCATAGCTCACGTTGTCCTTGAACTTCGCAGTCCTCTTGCTGCCTCCTGAGTGCTGGGATCACATTATAGGAGTGTACCATCGCCTCTGGCTGAGGTTGGGATCAGAAAACCAGTCTAGGCAGCAAACATGTTCATCTAAAGCATCCCCTTGCCCAACATGGGGACACACGCCTGAACCCCCAGCACTGAGGAAGCTTAGGCAGGCGACCACTGTAAGTTCCAGGCTGCTGTGGGCTACACAGTGGGGCTTTGTCTAAAAAACTCCACAATAATCAACAACTTTTCCAGGTCTGTTTAGCACCTTGCAGAGCTTCAGGGGGCATCTACCCTGAAGTTAAAGTTCTGCATTTGCAGTGGTTGTTCCAAGGTCATTCTCCTCCTCCTGTCAAGACAGACCTTCCGCTCTGGCTAGGAAGTGAAACACAAGTCTGTGGGGACCTTTTAGCAGGTGTGGGACTCCACTGGGCACAGGCTGCTCAACTCAGTTCTGAGTGTGTCAGACCCCGTGGGAAGTCCCAGGGAAGGTAGGGGTCTGATTGATCTTGATTTTGTTTCTGGTCCTGCAAATGGCTTTGGAGAAGCCTTTAGGGCTTGAGGGGCTTTTGCTCAGGGGGCACCAAGGGACTACATGGCTGCAGGGCCCCGTGTCTCCTAGGATCTGTGGTGACTGCATATTTAGGATGCAGACTAGAGAATTCTAGGCATTGCTCGAGGGATTCTGGGATGGGATATTGTAAAAGGATGGTGCCTGTAGTTACTGTGCCACTAGAAATGAAGAATATCTTCCTGTTATTTTGGGGTCCCTCTCCTCCCATTTTTTGAGACAAGCTCACACAATGTAGTCCTGCCTTGAACTCATGGCAACCCTCCCGTCTCAGCCTCTTAAGACCTGTGGCTGCAGTGCTGGGATTACAGGCACGTACCTCCGTGCCCAGCAGGGTCCTCAGTTTTGAAGGGAGATGAGGTTAGGTAACTCTAGGGCTAACCTTGTATACGTGAAGCAGCAGCTCTGAGGTTAGCAGAGGTTGAGTGTAGAGAACAGCCTGACGAACTTAACTCCATTTTGAAGAACGGCCTGGCCCTGAGCTAGTCTCCATTTTAAGAAAGGCCCCAAAATTCTTTAGAACATGAGTAATCCAACCAGGGCACACGTTACTAGCAAGGACCAATCACCAGGGCAGCAGGCCTCTGTTACCTGATAGGGCTATACCTAAAGATTCTGGCCGTGACTGCTGACCTTCACCCCTCATGTCCTGATAAAGAGGCTACTCCTTGAAACAAAGAAACTCATGGTTAGCCAATACCTAAAGTCCCCGTACTCTAAATTCTTAGCCTATCTGACCATCCCACATCTTTTTTTTTTTAGGTTTTTTTGAGACAGGGTCTCACTTTGTGGTTCTGGCTGGCCCTGAGCTCAGCCTCAAACTCACATCACAATCCTCCTGCCTCTGCCTCCCAAATGCTGGGATTACAGGCGTGAGCCACCACGCCCGGCACTATGGTATGTGGTACTGGTTGCTGCTGGATGTGAGTCTCCACACTCAGTATTGTTATGTGGTTACCGGGGAATCAAACCCGGGCCCTTGCGCTTGCAAGACAGGCGCCGGAACCACTGAGCTAACTCCCCGGCCCCTTTTTTTTTTCCCTTTTGAGACAGGGTCTCGCTTTGTGGTTCAGGCTGGCCCTCAGCTCAGCCTCAAACTCACATCACAGCAATCCTCCTGCCTCTACCTTCCAAGTGCTGGGATTACAGGCGTGAGCCACCATGCCCGGCACTGTGGTATGTGGTACTGATTGCTGCTGGGCGTGAGTCTCCATACCCAGTATTGTATGTGGTTACCAGGGATCAAACCTGGGTCCTTGCGCTTGCAAGACAGGCGCCAGAACCACTGAGCTAAATCCCCGGCCCCAAAAGCGGCTTTCGATGCTGGTGGCTCAGAGAATAACTCCTGAACAGAAACCTGTTCCTCTTTGTGGACCTCTTTTACATGTATGAGGCTTACTTTCCTTGGCATTTCCCTGGGAATAGAGCAAGTAGTATTTACACAAAGCAGGGCAGTGGGAGAGTGTGAGGGGTGAAAGAATAGTTTTGGCAGCACTTTCTGTCATGATCCTTTGGTGACCGACTGCAGAAGTTGTCATGGTTGCTCAGGTACAGTCTACAAAGAGCATAGTTGCCTTGTTGACCCCTACTTGCCTCATGACACCATCAGCCCACAGTTGTCTGAGCCCATACGGAGGGTGTCTCCTCTCTTGACAGCTCTCAGACAAATGTGCCACAGGGGGGTTCTGGTGCCTCCTTGCAGGGTGAGAATAGATCTGACCCAAGCCTTAGGTGGACAACAGGGGCCAGGCACAAAACGAAGGCAGGGACCATGCTGTATTCTGTGCTTGCTCACTCACTGGACACCTCGAAGCCCAGTTTGTTAGTCCCTGCCCAGCTCGATGCCATCCTCCTGAGGCAGTTCTAGTCAGCGTCCATTTGTCCAGTTAGAGGTTAGAAGTTCAAGACTTGAGCTCCCATGGTGACTTCCCTGCCCACCAGGTCACTGGGAGTGAGGCCCTCACTGTGGGCCTCAGCGGTGCAGGCAGAGGGCAGGAGGGGCTGGTCAGTTGGGGAAGCAGCAGGGCCGATGCTGGGGACGTTGAGGGTCAGAGAGGAGAGCGCATCCTGCGCAACATGTGCAAGCCTGGGATGTCAGGGATGGAACTGAGAGATCAGCAGTTCTACGGGGCAGGCTGGCTCTGGGCAAAAACGCCCGCACTGGCTCTGTCCTCTCCCCTACCCCAGAGCAGCCTGCGGGTCGGGTCGTTTCTCACCAGCAGTGTCTCCCTTTCGTCTTTCTGAGCACAAAGTAAAAATTACAAAGGAAGGAGACATTCAAAACACACCCTGCCATTCATCCAGCTGGGGCAACAAAGATAAAGCCAGGCAGGACTGTGCTTCTTTCAAGAACAGGCGGCAGCCACCAACAGAGTGGTCGGAAGCGGAGCGCTGCTTTCTCTTTCTCACTGAGACTTCAGATGTGCACTCTTGACAAACTGCTGGTTATGCCACATGGTGGAAACCTCTCTGAGAAGTGCAGAGCAGCTAGGTGACTGTGGCTGCAGCTTCAATGTCCAGCCTCTGTGAACAGCTTTCAGTAGGGGACATAGCATCCACATTTACCTGCTTTGTCCTCAGCTCCACTTTGCAGGTTTGATGAGACACAGTTCAGTTTTGGGCAGCAAAATACTGCCTCGGGCAGATTCCTTCTCAACATCCCCTCCCCATAACACCGACCCATTGGGTTTTCTGGTTCCTCACCCAGGGCTCTGAAGCCTGACCTTATGCCCGGTGGCCCTGCTGTCTGGTCTGGGGCAGGGCCTCATAGATACCTCGCTCTTGTCCCTAGCCTTGGCTTTGACCTCTAAGATGCAGCTGGTTGGGTCAATCTTTTCTTCTGGGGCAGCCGGCTGTACTTTTACCCGGACCCAGAGAGCATGTTCCTGGACCCAAGTGCTGCGTCGAGGCCTTCTAAGGATTTTTTGTTCCATTCTTACCCAGGTTGTTGGTGGGGCTCCTATGGTTTGGAGTTCTCCCACAGGCCATCAAGAGTACAGAAAAAAGCCTATAAAAACGGAAAATAAGGGCTGGGGAGTTAGCTCAGTGGTTCCGGCGCCTGTCTTGCAAGCGCAAGGGCCCGGGTTCGAGCAAGGGCCCGGTTCGATTCCCCGGTAACCACATAACAATACTGGGTGTGGAGACTCACGCCCAGCAGCAACCAGCACCACATACCACAGTGCCGGGCGTGGTGGCTCACGCCTGTCATCCCAGCACTCGGGAGGCAGAGGCAAGAGGATTGCTGTGATGTGAGTTTGAGGCTGAGCTGAGGGCCAGCCTGAACCACAAAGCGAGACCCTGTCTCAAAAAAAAAAAAACGGAAAAAAAGTTTATTTACAATTTGGCCAAATGGGCAGGGCTGCTAGCCTCCCCCCTCCCCCCAGCACATCCAGGGCCATCACCATCTATCATTTAGAAGGGTTAGAACAAAAGCCAGGAAATATGCAAATTTGGCTCAGCCTTTGCCCACAAAGGACCCAGGAAATGTTGACTTCTTCTAGGCACTGGGGCTGGAAGTGGGAAGTTCTGTTCTTGGCACAAAGAAGTTGAAAAACTGGCTTACTTAAAAAATATTTTTTTAAAACTGGCTGACCTTAAACTCACTATGTAGCCCTGGCTGGCCTTGAAATCTCAGTGAGCCTCTTGCCTGTCTCCCAAGTGCTAGGACCCTCTTAACATTAAAAAATGCTTTTCCCAAGTGCTAGGACCCTCTTAACATTTAAAAATGCTTATTTTGGGCGCCTGCAATCCCAGTGCTTGGGAGGCAGAGGCAGGAGGATTGCTGTGTTCAAGGCTGAGCTCAGGGCCAGTCTGAAAGACAAAAGCGAGACCCTGTCTCAAAAAAAGTTTATTTGTGACAAGTTTTTGCTAATTGCACAGGTGGGCTTCCATCGCAGGACTCCCTACCTCAGCCTCCTAAGTGCTGACATTGTAGGCATGTACCCCACCCCTGGTTCTGCTGGACTTTTAAATAGTCTTCAGAGAATTTAAGTTCACATATATTTAAAAGAAAAAGAAAAACCTATGCTTGTAATTAGAGGAGACATGGGATTCCTTGAGCCCCTAAGAATTTGAGATCAGTCTGAAAAACATTAGGAGACCCCACTTCAAAAACAAAAACAAAGCAACATTTTACTCTAACCTCCCATGTTTTTGTTTGTTTGTTTTGTTTTGGAGACAAGGTCTGTCTGTGTAGTCCAGGCTGGCATAGAACTGATGGCAAGTACATGGTGCTGCAATTACCGGTGTGTGCTGCCACATCTCTCCATTCCTTTTTTTTTTTTAGTTTTTTTGAGACAGGGTCTTACTTTGTAGTTCAGAGGCAGGAGGATTGCTGTGAGTTCAAGGCCAGCCTGAACTACAAAGTAAGACTCTGTCTCAAAAAAACCCAAACCAAACCAAAACAACAAGCACAAAAGAACCGGTACATAGTAATGGACTGTATCTGTTGTTTGGGCACTGCAGGTCAAAGACAGTTTAATAGGAGAAAAGTGTGTGTGTGTGTGTGTGTGTGTGTGTGTTGCCAAGAATAGAACCCAGGACTTTTTGGGTGCCAGGCAAGTGCTGTACCTCTGAGCTGCATTCCAGTCCTACGTAGATTACTATTCACATCTGTGCACAGGAGTTCATAGAAAAACATGTGATCCTGGAGGCCAGGGCATTGAAATTTGGGGCTAAAAATATCACTTTAATAGGAAATAAGGGAACAAAGGTTTCTAGGAGAAGAGTGTGTTTCTGGGGAGGTAAGAGGGAGTCCAGAAGGTTGGGGATGAGAGGGTATCTGAGCACTTCAAGGTAACTGTGACTCACTGATTCTCTTAAAGACATTGTATTAGATTAAACTAGAGGGAACGGCCAAAGTTTGACCTTTTCAGAGTACAAAAATTTAATTCCTTTTGGGAGCATTTAATATGATATTGTGTTCATCTTACAAAGAAGAGTGGAAACTCAGCAGGCTGCTAAGGGATGGAAGTAAAGGGCCCAAGGTTGGAATAGCTGGAACAGGAGTAGGGGGGTCTGGTACCACTGATCCACTCCTGTCAACCTGCTTCCTTAGTGTCCAGTGGTTCATACCTTGGGGCTGTATTTTGGAAGCTACACACACACACACACACACACACACACTGTATTTTGGAAGCTACACACACACACACACACACATGAATTCCACGGTCAGGGAGTTAGCTCAGTGATGTCAGGCCTGCCTCGAAAACCCAAGGTCCCAAGTTCTCTTCCCATACCAAAAAAAGAAAAAAGTATCAATACATTTTGAAAGAGTCTCACAGACATCGACAGTTGAGCCAGCATGAAGTCATGCATGTTCTGGAGTTGATGTGAAGATTATTTTAAATTTAACGCAGGCCAAGGGAGGTGGTGCAAGCTGGTGTTCCCAGCACTGAGGAGGCTGAGGTTGGAGGATCACAATGAGGCTTGGACTGGCCTTGGAGAGAAAGAAAAAAATAAAAACAGTCAACAGTCAATAGGTACAGAAAGAAGCCTTTACAAAGTTTACTGTTTCTTTTAAACTGGGGAGTGTGGCTACCACAAACCCTTTCTTTGGGGGAATTCTTATTTTCTGTTTTGGGGGGGAGAGGACAGTTGAGACAAGGTTTACTTTGTAGTCTAGTCTGGGCTTAAGACTCAGCCATTTGCCTCAGCCTAGACAACTCTGGGATTATAGGATTATAGGCCTTTTACTGGCCAGAAAGGATTCAAAGTCCAGGCAACTAATTCCTTCCTTGAATTTCACTAGGAACTTGTTTTTTTTGAGACAGGGTCTCGCTTTTTGTGGCTCAGGCTGGCCCTGAGCTCTGCCCCAAACTCACACCACAGCAATGAACCTGCCTCTGCCTCCTGAGTGCTGGGATTACAGGCGTGAGCCACCACGCCTGGCACTGTGGTATGTGGTACTGGTTGCTGCTGGGCATGAGTCTCCATGCCCAGTATTGTATGTGGTTAACCGGGGATTGAACCCAGGCCCTTGTGCTTCCAAGACAGGTGCCAGAAGCACTGCGCCAAATTCCCGGCCCCTTTACTAGGAACTTTTAAATTCTCACATCCTCTTACAATAGTAAGAACTTTGTTACAACTCTGAAATATCCTGCCTTTTATTTATATATTTTTTGGTACTAGTAATTGAACTCAGGACCATGTGCTTGCCAGGCACAATGCCACTGAGCTAAGTTCCTGGCCCAAATCTGACCTTTTTTTTTTGACAGGGCCTGGCTTTTGTAGTTCAGGCTGGCCTTGAACTCACAGCAATCCTCCTGCCTCTGCCTCACAGAGTGCTGGGATTACAGGCGTGAGCCCCCATGCCTGGCAGCACAGTGTGTGGTACAGTAGATTGCTGATGGGCGTAAGTTCCACAACCAGGTTTGTTGTATGTGGTAACCGGGGATCGAACCTGGGACCTTGCACTTACAAGACAGGCGCAGGAACCACTGAGATAAATCCCCAGCCCCGAAATCCGACCTTTTAAAACACAGCTAGCACCAGGCGCGATGGTACCACCTGTGGTGCCAGCACTTGGGCGCTGAGATTAAAAGGCTCAAATAGGGATTGTGAACCTGAACTAGGTCCTCAGAGACCTAGAGGATTAATGTGTTGTTTGGAACTGTGGTTGGCAAAGGAATGCGAAGTGCAGTTACAAGATTTGTTTTTGATAGTGGAGATGGGGAGCCCAGGGCCTCTTCCATGCTAGGCAGGCGCCCACCTTTGAGCTCACCTCAGCCTACAGGTGTAAGTTTTTAGTCTAACCGAGCATAGGAGTGGACACATAGCATTCATTTAGCATTTATAAGCGCCCACTACAGTGTGACGCCCGGAGAATTCAGTGTGAACACTGGGTGTGGCAGACAGCTGACTAAATTTTGGATGGTCTCCGTAGGTTATTAAGCGGCGGGACTTCACCCCCCAACTCCCTCAGGCCACCGGACCTTCTCCGGCCAAGGCCCTGCAGCCCTTCGGCGGGCGGGAAGGTCGGGGCCCTCCCCAAACCTCCCCTCCCCTCCGGCTGGGTCCCCTCCAGAAAGGCCACTCGCCTGGGGGCGGGGCCCACAGACCGCGGACTCGGCCGCACTAGCCCCTCCCCTCCACGTAGCCGCGCTCCCGGGGCGGGGCCTACAGAACTCGCGCTCTTCCGTGCCGGCCCCGCCCCTCCCACGTCGCCACGGTGCCTGCCGATTGGCCGCTGGGCGCGGGTCCTCGGGCGGAACGCCCTCTCTCCCCCCAGTTTCCCGCCAGCAGGACTCGCGCGCACTGGATGCGGGGTCTTTGGGCTCGACCTGACCTGACGGTTGGGTTCCGCTGACTGTCGCCATGTCGCGACAGAGCACTCTGTACAGCTTCTTCCCCAAGTCTCCAGTGTTGAATAAATCCAACAAGGGCTCGGCGGGGGCCTCGTGCGAAGCCGGCGGCAGCGCGGCCCGCGGGGCCTCCCCAGTCCCGGCCGGGGATGCGGCCCGGAGCGATGCTGGGCCTGGGCCCCGGCCTTCGACGGCCTCCGCGTCGCCGCCGGAGCTCGAGAACCTTAACGGAGGGCTGCGGCGCGCGGCAGCGCCTTCTGCCCCCGCCAGGTAACGGCGCGGAGAGAGCGAGGGCGGGCGCAGGGCCGGAAAGGGACGCCTGCCGTGCAGAGCAGGCTCGCAGGAGGGTGGTTGCTTGCGGGGCCCGCGGGGAGTCTGCGCGGAGGAGGTGGGGACGCGCTGCGCTCGGCAGGGGCTGGGGAGGCCGAGGCTCTAGGGACCTAGCGGAGAGGCACCCCGCTCGCTGGGATGTCAGGGATAGGGCTGTGGAAGGTGAGTGCGGCCGAACGAGTTTACTGGAGCAGAGTGGGAACTGCCGTGGGCGCCGCGAGAGGCGGAGGGCGCCCCGGCGGCGCCTGGGGCGCCCGTGCGGCGGGGGTGGGGCGTGTCCGGCCGCGGCCCGGAACCTGATTGGCAGAGGAAGCGTTGCGAGGCGGGAGGAGCGAGGAGAGGTCAGGATCCGGCTGGATCCTGGTGCTGGTGGGTGGCTGGTGCTCCAGTGCGAGTGGAAACAGCCGTGAGCTGTTTTAGCTTACGCGTTTGTGGAGCGAGAGATGTTAGTTTCTGTAATACTGAAGTTTAAACGGAGGATTCTGTGAAAGGGTGGGGCACTGATTTTGATTTTTTTAAGAGTTGATTTTGGCCCCGGAAGGCCCTGATTTGGCCGAGGGCAAGGATGTAGGGGTACGACTGTAGGGAATCTTGTGCGAAGGTGGTCTTCTGGCTTTTTGAGGAAGTCATTGCCCTCTGGGGCTTGGCTGGCCTTAAACTAGGACAGCGGACGGCATTTTGAAAAGCTCGCTTTTACTGTGTAACTGATAGTGTTACGCACAAAATGGATTGGTAGTCCTAGGAACGGACGAGGAAGTAAGAGGCCCAAGAAAAATAATGATCAGAGAGCCAGATAGTGATTTTCAGCGTCCAAATAATGTCCTACAGAAATGTGTGTAGCCCCCTTCCTCTTTCCTAGTCTTGGGGATTGAAATTAAGGTTTTCGCGAACATCGTCCTTTTCTTTCTCTATTCCCTCCCTTCTTCCCATTTTCTTCGTTTCTCTTTTCCTATTTTTTTGAGACAGGGTCTCGCTTTTGTAGTTCAGCCTGCTCTTGAGCTCAGCCTGAACTCATAGCAATCCTGCCTCTGCCTCCCAAGTGCTGGGATTACTGGCGTGAACCACCACGCCCGCCCTGCACTGTGGTGTGTGGTACTGGTTGCCGATGGGCGTGAATCTTCACCCTCCCCATTGTTGTTATATGTGGTTACTGGAGATGGAACCTGGGCCCTTGCACTTGCGAAGCAAGCACCAGAATCACTGAGCTGAATCCTCGGTCCTTTTCCTTTTTTGAGGGAAAGTCTTGCTGGTTGCCCAGGCTGGGTTCTAACTTGAGATTCTTTGCCTTATCCTTCCATCGCTCCTTGCTTCAAGTTATTCATTTCATTTTTGCATTTTGGTTCTTTTAGACAGTGTCTCGCTAGATATTTCAGGTTGGCCTTACAATGTGTAGCCTAGGCTGGCCTCGGTCCTCCTGCCTCAGCCCCCTGAGTGCTGGGATTACAGGCGTCCACCACTACACCCAGCTTCTCAGGTGGCGATTGAACCCAGTCTCACATGCCGGGCATGTCGTCTACCTCGAGATTCATCCCCAAGCCCTTGGTTGACCTCTTTCAAGTGATTCTTTCTGGCAGGTCTAAATGTATAGTTGTGGTCTGAGGTTGTAGGTTGGTGGTAGGGTTATTTGTTTGCTTAGCATGTGAGGTTCTGATTGGACCCCCACCACTGTAAAAAAAAAAAATGATTGGTAGAATCTGCCTGTGGAAAACAGCCATCATCCACAGTAACAGGGAAGTTCACAATGGGTTATGATTTTATGTGAGTGCAATTTGATTCTTCTGGCATCCAAACTAAAGCAATGCATTTATTGTATAAGATTGTGTTTTACATACTGCTTTTGTATTTTTGAGACAAGTCTTGGTGTGTAATCCAGGCTGGCCTTGAAGTCCTTCCGAATCCAGGCTGGCCTCAAACTAGTAACAGTCTTTTCTTGGCCTGTACTTTACATATTAAATAGCATTTGATTATTGAGGTCTTAGAAGAGCAAAAGGCACCCAGGGCTTGGAGACTGAAAAGCAAATTTTATTAGGAGGCCAGGCCTGGCTGGGATATTGTCTTTTGTTATTCCAGAGTTTACATAGGGATTGCGATCAGGAACTAAGTACAGAAGCAGAGCAAGCGGTTGGTTATATATTATATCATTATTTCTGATTGGTCTACAGCAAATTTAAGGTAAAAATTGTACTGCAGGGTAAGATTTGCTAGATAAGGGAGAGACATTTGGAGTGGGCATCAGTTTAGGGTGGGGTTGGCCAAGGAGGAATTTGCTCCGGCCGAAAAAAATGCTCATGGCCATTACTACCCACACTGCTGGCCCACCTGTCTATCAGCCATTTTATTTTTCTATCTCAGTCAAATTATTGAATACAGTAGTGATGGCAAACCTTGTAGAGTTTCCAGACTGCAACTCTGAACTCACTTACGTAATGCAAAGTGCCAAGACTGCAATTCAAACCTGAATACTGTGGTAGTAGTTTAGACAAACTCATACATTAACATCTTAATCTTAAAAACAGTAACAGCTTTTTCAATGATACAAAGAGATTTTTGCAGAAAGATAAAAGTTTGCATTTGGTGTGATTTTGAACTATTAAATTATGTGGTCTTTGCTGTTGTGTGTCTGCTAATACAGTGGGCAAACCTTGGCTGGAGTGACTTGGCTCTTAGTAGAGCCTGAGGGAGGGCTCTGTGTTCATTGTGGTGCATGTGCATGCATGTGCCATAGGTTTGCCATCAGTGTACTAATTATATGGATGTTAAAAAACAGGCATTTGATACTGGGTTTCTAAAGATTTATTTTTCAACAAACATTCCTGTGTAATCCTATCAGGAAGCTGAGGCAGGAGACTGCCACAGGTTCAAGGACTCAAAGTCAACCTGAACTGCAAAGTGAGACCTTGTCTCAAAAAACAAAAGACCCAAATAAGACAACAGAAATAAAATGAGGATCTTTTAATGTTTATCATTTACATTTCCTTTGAAATCGTTCATCTGTTTTTCTAGTTAGTTGTTAGTGATATGTATTTTGTCTTACTAGTTTTTGTCACTCGGTCTGAGGCATCTTAATGAACAGAAGAATTTTGTTCTGTTTTTTGAGACAGTATCTCACTATGCAGTTTAAGTTGGCCTCAGACTTTGTGTAGCTCAGGATGGCCTGAGACTTGCAGGGATCCTCTTGTCTCTGCCCTCCTGAGAGCTGGGGTCACAGGTGTGTGCCACCGTGCCTGGTGATGAACAGAAGTTTAGAGTTATAATGTATAGTTTGTCTTTATGGTTGATGCCTCTGTTTTACTTACAAAATGCATAGAGGAACTTTCCCTGGCCCAGGAACTTATAATTGTTCTGGCCATGTGGTCTTTAAGGTGCCTGAGATAAAAAGCTGTAGAGGACTTTGATAATGGTTATGGGGATGGAGAGGTGGGTAGAGGAGTTGAGAGCACCCCTGGAAGGTGAGCAAGTGCTGGCTATCATTGTGGGAGATGTGGGAGAGGAAGGGGATGGGAGATTAATTTGAAGTACTTACATGGCTAAGAGAAAAGTAGCAGGATATACATGTAACCTGAGCTTATTTCCTTTTCCTTTTCCTTTTTTATTTGAGACAGGCTCTCGCTTTGTAGTTCAGACTGGCAGTGAACTCACTGTGTAGCCCAGGCTAGCTTCGAACTCAGAGCAATCCTCCTGCCTCTGCCTCCCGAGTGCCATGATTAGAAGTATGAGCCACCATGCCTGGCATACTTTTTATTTTATTATTTTAAAAGACAGAGTCTTTTTTTATATACTGTAGCCCAGGCTGGCCTCAAACTTGTGGCAGTCCTGCCTCAGCCTCCTGGGTGCAGGGAGTACAGGAAGGTGTACATTACCACATTGAACTTGATTCTCTTAATGCTTTATTCTGTATTTCATTAAGATCATACCGAGCTGTGAGCAAGGCTTCTTACATAAATATGGCTTCTAAGCAAATCTTGGCTAGTTTATTTTTCACATTTTTTACCCCATTCATAGACAAAGAGAAGTATATCACCTCAAACACTTTTTTTCCCCTTTGAGACAGTCTTTATATGTAATTAGTCAAGCCTTGAACTCACTATGTAGTATAGGCTGGCTTTGAACTCGGGGTGATCCTCCTACTTCAGCCTCCTGAGTGCTGAAATTACAGGTGTGTGCCACCCCACCTGGCTTGGTTTTGCCTCTTGGAGACAGGGTTCTTACTGTGTTGCACAGGCTGACCTCAAACCCATGGTGATCTACCTCAATCTCCTAGGTGCTGAGATTACAGGCATGTGGTGACTTTAATTTTTTTTCTTTTTTTTTAAATTTTGAGACTAGTCTTGTTGGATCCCTCTGCTGGCCTTGAACTTTTGATCTTGTCTTCTGTGTAGCTGGGATTACAGGCATGCAGTACTATGAGGGCATTTTTATTTTTAGTTATGTGAAAGCTTTTACATTTATTTTTGTAAGCTGTAAGCTTTTCCTTTTAACTGTTTCACTTGTCTTTTAAATCTCCCCAAATATCAGACATTTAAGATAAATATCTAAGGTTTGTGCTGGGGATTTAGCTCAGTGGTTCTTGGGCCGCTTGTCTTGCATTTCCAAGGACCAGGGTTGGATCCCCGGTAACCACATACAATACTGGGTGTGGACACTCAAGCCCCACAACAGTCAGTACCACTAACACAGTGTCGGATGTGGTGGCTCACGCCTGTAATCCCTGCACTCAGGAAGCAGAGGCAGAAGGATTGCTGTGAAGTGAATTTGAGGCTGAGCTCAGGGCCAGCTTGAACCACGAAGCGAGACCCTGTCTCAAAAAAAAATTACTAAGATTTAAAAACATTTGTGAAATAATTGACTCCTAAGTCTACATATCATAATTATAACATTTAGCACAGTGAGGGCCAACCGTGTAGAGATGAGTGCCCAGAGTGCAACCCTAAACCTACTTAGTTTCAGAGTGCCTACCCTGCAATTAACCCCAAATACCAAGATACTAGTTTAGAAAATCAACCCACATGATATCTTTTGACTTTTGGGATTTGTTTTTTTAAATTTAGGAGCTTTTAATGCTTAAACTGAAAAATCACAGGCTGGGTTTTTCGTAGTTACCGGTCTGTTTCTTGCAGACCCAGGTGTGGCCCAAATTCCTCCCAGCAAAGTGCGGAGTGGAGAGGGGCTTCCTTTGTAATGCAGTGGTTTCCTGCCGCAGAGGCTGGGAAAGCAAGAGTATGTGTGAGCTCTGTAACATCTTTTGTCTTTTTCTTTTTTTGAGACAGACAGAGTCTCACTTTGTAGTTCAGGCTGGCCCTGAGCTTAGCCTCAAACTCACATCACAGCAATCCTCCTGCCTCTGCCTCCCGAGTGCTAGGATTACAGGCATAAGCCACCACGCCTGGCACTGTGGTATGGGGTACTGATTGCTGCTGGGAATAAGTCTCCACACCCAGTATTGTACGTGGTTAACCTGGGGATTGAACCCAGGCCCTTGCGCTGGCAAGATAGGCTCAGGAACCATTGAGCTAAATCCCTAGCCCACATCTTTTGTCTTAAAAGAAAAACAAATGTCTGAATCAGTTGGCCACTACAGTTTTCAATTTGGACTCTAGGAAGAGCCGGTTTATTTCACAGTTGGAATGTGAGGTGACTTGCTTTGTCACTTGGGTTTGCTTTGCATAGTTTGGATGATCCAGGTAACAGTAGTCACAGTCATAGGAAAAATAAGAAAAGAGATGTCAGAACTGTGAAAATATAGCCAATTATAGTCAATAAAATAAAGCTGCTAAGAGTAAGTTAAGGCACAGCCACTTTTACAAGTTTCTGATTACAAGAATGTATTGTCTTTTCTTTTGTGAGAGAAAGGATCAGCCTGAGAGCTGTAGTTACTACGGTATATCTCTTACATCATATATCCAGGCCTACCTTATCCTATATCTTAGCAGGAGAGAAAGATGCTATATGTAAATTTTTCTAAGTAAAGGACAATTTGGAGGACAGTGTTTCTATTTAAATTGTCATGTTTTTGATAGCATTTTATTCCCCCCATCATTGGGGCCTTCACTGCTACATCATCTTGGTAAGTGCCCAGGTCATTTTATTTCAAAAAGAAAAAAAATTTTTTTTTTGAGACAGGGTCTCGCCTTGGTAGTTTAGGCTGGCCCTTAGCTCACAATGTAGCCCAGGCAAGCCTTGAACTCAGCAATCCTCTTGCCTCTCTCTCTCAAGTGCAGGGATTACAGGAATGAGCCACTATGCCTGGCACTGTGATATGTGGTTCTGACTGGTAGAGGGTGTGAATCATCACGCCTGGGTGGCTACTGGGCAGTGAACTGAAGACCTTGTGCTTGCAACTAAGCTAAATCTCCAGCCCAAAAAGAAATTTTTTTTACAGTCTGGATGTGATGCCTGTATGTGACCCTAGCATTAAGGAGACAACAGGATTGCTCATGGGTTCAGGGCCAACCTGGCCATAGTGAAACGCTGGCTCAAAAACCAAGAAAATTGTTTTCTTTTTGGACTAGTTATCTCTGAGAGCTGCAGTCACATTAGAATTTCTTCAATTTTGGTTACTGTACAATAGGCAAAATAGAGAATCTTGTTTCCTTGAACTTGAAGCATACTATAAAGATGTGCATTTTTGTTGAACAAACAATAGGCATGGCATACTTAGGGGAGGCTGAAGGAGGAATGAAAGTTTGAGCCCATCCTAGGCCAGTTACAGTCTTTCTTAAAATGAAAACCAAACAACTGGGCTGGGGATTTAACTTAGTGGTTCTTCCTCCTGCCTTGCAAATGCAAGGGCCTGGGTTCATCCCTGGTAACTACATACAATGATGCCTGGGATGGTAACTCATGCTCACCAGCAATCAGAACCACATACCACAGTGCTGGGCATGGTGGCTCACATCTGTATTTCCAGCACTCAAGAGGCTGAGGCAGAAGACTGCCCCAAATTTGAGGCCAATGTGATATATACAGTGAGTAGTTCAAGGCCAGCCTGGACTATATGGCAAGAAACCATCTCAAAAACAAAAACTAA
>PVIR01034201.1:0-17342 GCA_004026965.1 Petromus typicus
CCTATTGCCAGATCCCCTAAAAGGGAGAATAATGTGTACTCACACTGTGGAAGGCAAAAGAGCAAGCAAGCAAAATGTTGCAGGAATCTTCTTTTGTAAGGACCTTAGTCCCATTCACCCTGCCTCTGAAGACCATTGCACTGGCCATTAAATCTCAACATCTGAAATTTGGAAGAGCAACCTGTGAAGGTTTATCTTCTTGCTGTATTGAACCTTTTATTAACAAACGATATATTTCTCTGTCTTCTCAAAGTTTGATTTATCTGATTTTAGCCACATCTCCCTTCTTTCTTCTTACTATTTATAGAATATTTATTCTATTCTTTCAACCTATTTTTGTCTTTGGATCTAAAATGAATCTCTTATGGTCAACATATAATTAGATCATATTTTTAAATTCATTTTGCCCAAGCTCTATCATTTAATATTACTCATTTACATTTAAAATTACTAACAAGGAAGACTTAACTTACCTTCCTCTATTTGTTTTCCACATCTTACAGCCTTTTGTTCTTCATTTCTTCTATTATTTCATTCTTTCTTTTTTTTTAATATGGCATAGTTTCTACCCCTCATCATTTCCCTACATATAAATTCAAATCTTTTTGTGGTTACCATGGAAATTCCATTTACATTTTAAAGTTATAATAATATAACTTGAATTTATTTTGTTTTATTTGGGAGTGGGGATGAAATCCTCAGCCTTGTCCATGTTAAGCACATACTCTACCACTATGCAACACCCTTAGACCTCTAGTTTGAATTTATATTCATAGTGCTTTAGTAGCATACAACTGTTCCTAGAATATCATTTTCCTCTGAGTTATTGATGTCACAAAATGGATTTTTATCCAATGTGCACCCAACAATATAGATTAGCAATTTAATTATGCATATTTCTTTCAATATTATAGAAAATTAAAAGTTACTGATTAAAATTACAATAGCACCTTCTTTATAATCACTCCTGGATTTATGTTTATTAGAGACTTTTATTTGTGCATATGGCTTCTAGTTACTGGTGGAACTGCATGATGACCTGTCTTTAGTATTTTGTGCCCGTCAAGTGGTGACAATTATCCTCAACTTTTGTTCATCTGGGACTGTCATAATTTCTTCTTCACATCTGAAGAATAGCTTTGGCAAATAGTGATTCTCACTGATAGCTTTTTTCTTTTGGCACTTTGAATGTGTTCATCCCCTGAATTCTGGTCTCCAGTTCTGGCTCTAAAGAGAAATCATCTGAGTTCTTCATGACAGCTCTAGAGTACGTTGGCGGCTTAGCACTTGTTGCTGTTCAGGTTCTGTGTTTCTCTTTTGAAAACTTGACTGTCATTGCTCTGAGTCTCTTTGAGCTTACCCTACTTATTTACTTTTTGTTCTTGTTGATCTTGTGAATTCACATCTTTCATCAAAGTTGGGAGCCTTTAAGTCATTATTTCTTCAAATTATTTTTTCTTTCTTTTGTCTTTTCTCATCCTGAAACAATGTGAACATATTACTGGTGGTTGGTTCCCTCAAACTTATTCACTTCTCCATCATTTTCATACTTTAGTTCCTCAAACTCAGTTATCTTAGCTATTGTATCTTCAAGTTTGCTGGTTCTTTCTGCAGTGTCATCAAATCTACTTTTGAACCTTGTTAACTGATAGTCAAATTGGGTGGAAATGCCCCACTGAATTGAATTAGTGTGGTTTGGGGAAATGGCAAAAAAAAAAAAAAAAAACAGGAAAGGAGGATTTTATGCTGATTTCCCTAAGGGAAGATTTGGTTCTTCTCTTTGGCTGAGCTCTGCCTTTGCCAACGATGGCTGTTCTTGTCTCTACATTTGCCTGAAGTATTGGCCTACGGATTTTGGCATAGGCACTTTGGCTAGGAGCTCTGCTTTCAACCTTTGCCTTGGGCGTCATCTCCTAATTCTTGGATTAGATTCTTTGGCTTCCAGCATTGGCTTTTCAGACTGCCAGAGTAGATTCTCTAGTCGTCAATGCTAGCCCTTGGGATTTCACTGAGCTATACCCAGCCCTTCCATCATGGATTCCTTAGCCTCCTGATGCAGACTTGCATAAGACATTATTGTGGGCTCTAAGCCTGTAGCTGGACTGGGATAGGACATTGCCATGGGATCCTGGATTCCTTATCTCCACCAGGTGGACAGCTCTCTTGCACTCTCTACATTTGACTCTGTGATCAAATATTCTAAGCTACATTTGTAAATTTGAGTCCTACATTAAATCTGTTCACTTGCAAATACTAATACAAGCCCCTCTAGTGTATTTTCTTATTTTAGTTATTGTACTTTTCATCTCCAGTCTTTTTATTGGTCCTTTTTATTATTTTCTATCTCATTACTGTTATTCTCATTTTGTCCATACATTATATTTGTGTCTATCCATTTCTTCATTTAGCTCTTTGGCCAACATTAAACCATCCTTCATTTTTAAGGGGGAGGACAGCTCACTGCCAGTTTTTATTTAGTTTTCAGCAAACAAGAATTACTGTATTTTGTAAGCTAAAAGTAGAATGCTATAAATAGAATGATGTCTCATGCTCACTTTGACAGTACATATACTAAAATTGAAATGAAACAGATTAGTATGATCCCCATACAAAGATGTCATTCAAATTTGCTAAGTGGTTCATATTTTTAAAAGGTTAAACATTGCTTGATTTCACTTATGTAAGAAACCCAAAATATAAATAATTTAAAAAGAAAAATAAAGGTTAGATGACAAGAAAGAGAAAGTAGACTTTTGGAGATAACTGAGGGAATCTTGAAGAAGAGGGGAAAAGAAAATGGAGATGTATCACAATAATATGCTAATAAAATAATACAATCGTATCTTTTGTTTCCCAAGACTATTAATATAGGAGAGCAATGTAAAAATAATAGTAAAAGTATGTTTTGCTGCAAACTTTGGGAGTATAGTTGGACTGTAATCTACAGGCAATCTCAAAATAAACCTTGCAGCTGAAGGCACTGCTGGTGAATATTCTCAAAGCAAATGGGAAATGATTATTAATACGGTAGTTTAAAATTCTTTGTCTATTGAAATCTGATATTTGGGCTTCTTCAAGTACATTTTCTGCCCATTTTTCATCCCTTTGAAGGGAGCTATACTTTCCTGTTTTGTTGTGTGCCTTTTGTTGTTAGTAAGCTTGACATTTGAATCTTATTTGTGGTAGTTCTGGAAATAATATTCTTTCCATCTGTAAAGTATGCTGGTTTTTGAATGTTGGAGTGTGCTTCTATGCTAAGAATCATCCTAAAATGAAATTTGAAGGATTTCTTAGGCATTCTATGAGCCTACCTCTTTCCCATGGAAATATATACTGGCTTTCTAAAGTCCCTTATATACATTTGAATTTCCAAAACAAGTGCAGCTTTATTTGATGCAGCAAATATAACTCACAGTGTTGCAGCTCTAAGTGGTGCAGCAGAGTCAGGCCAAGAACAGAGCACAGACCGTAGAAGTTGGAAGCAGGCTTTATTGCACTACTGCTAGTGAACTGAAGGGAGGGACTTCTCCACAGAGCAATCAGTCCTGCCTTGGTGGTAAACAGACATATATATACATGTATATATACACGTATGTATATATGTATATATACATATGTGTATATATGTATGAATATATATATATATATATGTTTGTGGAAAGGAGAGGTGAGGATGGAGAAGCAAGGCACTTAATAGTTCATTGGTCAAGGTAGATACATTCAGCTTTTACAACTGGATAGAAAAGCACACTAGGGTTCACTTTATTTGTATATGGCAGGAAGCAAGGGTCACATCATCTTGAAGAGACAGAAACTTTACTTAGAACAAAAGACAATGGGGATAGCATATCTGGGCCAGTCTGAGTGAGAATCAGATATGTTTTAAGTGTGGGTGAGATGAGAGATAGGAGTTACTCTTTGCTTGCTAGCTGGTGAACTACAGCAAAGGCTCTTTCTGGTCAGAAATCATTTCCCAGTTCATTTTAAGCATTCTGGAAGCTATTCAGATGATGATTGAATCAATAGCATCCAACCAGAAGCAGAAATTTATACCTGAAACCCAGAACTCTAAAATTTGGAAAACAAGATTTTTACTGTCAGGTCTAACTCTACAAGCCATACAGGAAATATTGGGTACTCTCCTCCACAGTTATAGGGTCACAGGGTTGGGGGGCCTGGAAATAAGCAGCTATCACAGCACCAATGGCTAAAGTTGATAGAAATTAGCTGCAATTTACCAGCTGAGATGTTTCTGGAAGATGCAAATTTAATATTTGAATAATAAATTCCAGAGCTACATAATAATTACTTCCAACTCTCCCCCATTCCTTTTTTCTTGTCTCGTCCTTGTCATGTTTCATCTCATTTCTTCTCATCTCTTTTCTTCTCTTCTTTCTATCTTTCTTTCTTTCTTTTTTTCTTTCTTTCTTTCTCTCTCTTTTTCTTTCTGCAGTCCTGGGAATTTAACCTATAGACTCATTCATATGTGATAGATAAGCACTTTATCACTGAGCTATATCAATATCCTTTTTTGTTTTGTTTTGAGACAAGGTCTCTCTAAGTTACCTGAGTTCACCCTGAATTTATGATCCTCCTTTCTTGACTTCCAGAAAATCTGGAATTACAAATGTGTACCATAGTGCTCAGCCTCATTACTGACAGTGTATTTATTGTCTAGGTGAAGATAGACTCCTGCTGGGCCTTACACCAGCCTTTTCTCTGATATCACTCCTGACTTATGTGTTGAAAGGATCACTCTGGATACTGTATTAAACAAGACTATGTAGCATCAAGGATAGATGTACGGAGACCAATTAAAAATCTATCAAAGTAATCCAAGTCCAAGATCATGGTGACTTGCACTACAGTGGTAGTAGGAAGTTGGTGAGAAGTTTCAAATTCTGGATACATTTAAAAAATAAAGCCAATAAATTTTCTAATGGAGTAAATGTTGAGAGAAAAAGAATGAGAGTGATAATGTTCAAGGATTTTGATGGAAAGCATAACATTGCCATCCCCACTGAGATGGAGGAAATGTGAAGAATTCAGTTTTGATACTGGAAATTGGAAATGTCTATGAAACCTCGATGTAGAAATATGAGTCTGAAGTTCAGGGCAGAAGTACAACCTAGACATATGCATTTAGGAGTCATGACAGGTGAAATTTAAAACCATGAGACAAGTGTTTCTCGTAAGTTTTTTAAAAACCTAAAATTTTAATGATAGAATTTCACGTATAGAGTTCACTGATGATATGAGCAAAGGTGGTTTTGTTTGAGTGATGGTGATGAAAGTCCCGCTGGGATTAACATCAAAGTACCTGGGAGAGAGGGACTGAAGACATCAGGCCTAGGTAACCATGAGAGACATTCAGTAGTAGGTTGTAAGAAAAGAGGTCTAGAGTAGATAGAGGAGAGGAAAAGAACTGCTGCCAAAAGACACCCTTGAGTTGGTGAGAGAGGCACTTTGTGACACCCATGTTGAAGGATGGACTATGGACAGGAGTTGGTTGGGAAAGTTCCTTTTGTCTTTGGAGGGTAGGTGGAATCTTCTGTGAAGATGCTTTTGGTGGTGAGAAATATAGTGAATTTATAATTCAGTTGATTGAATTTCATCAGTAAAGAGGACGGCAAGGTCAGCAGCCAAGAGTGCAGACAGGAAATGAAATGAAGACAGGACTGAAATAGTTGTTTGGGAGGGAGTATTGAACAAATAACTCATACAACTGAGAGATAGGATTGAGGTTCATTTGCAGTTCAAGTCATATAATTATTATAAGACCACCAGTATGATCACATTGCTTTTTCTAGTTACATTCTACCTACCAGGACTGCATTTAACTAGGATTCTGATTTTTGTCAAATCCACTGGTGTGTAAAGAAGAGTAAGAGGGTGATCATAATGACTGATCCATATAACAGATCAAAGGTCATAGCATTGGAGGACCATTGGAGCCAGTGTACTAGAAACAAAAGCTGGAAAGATAGGAGCCAAGGCCAGCCACTGGATGGGGTAGACTATTGGGAAGAATGTTTAACATTTGTTTGTTTTTGTTTTGTTTTGTTTTAAATTGAAATCTTTATTAGTACATTATATACATGCATCACGATTGCACTCCATAACAGGGATTTGTACCAGTATAAGACACAACTTAATTCTCATTTTTTCCCATAGCCCTACTCACCCTACCACCCCCCTACATACATAAAATTTGTTTCCTTTCTTTTTTGTTATAATCTCATTATTTTTCCCCCTTCACCCTATTTTACTTTGAGTATTTTCTATTTCACAATATATTGTAACATTTGTCTCCTACACACTTTCTTCAGCCCAGTCTCCTCTTCCCAGATGCTTCAGAATGAGATGTTTGGGTAGGTGAGGTCAAATGCTGGAGGGAGAGGGAGCAGAGATACAGGAACAGCAAGGGAGGGTGGTGTGCCTGCTCCCTGGGAGACAGGCATTTTTCAGACTCTTAGGCTGGTTATGAATGATTTTTCTATGACACATTAGTATGGTTGCCCCAGGTATATGCTGAAATGTTTCTCAGGAGTTTTTCTTTACAATCACAGACTGAACTCATGTGGGGCCCACCAGTTGATAGAAAATCAAGCTCTGTAGTCTTCTAAGAGTGGGATCAAAGTTCTCTGGGGTCTCCTGGTCCCCATTCATCCTGTGCAGCCAGAGCTACAGAACATCAGAACTCAGTGTAACTCCAGCAGGGCCTCTCTGAACACACTCTAAAGTATTCCAATCCTATTAAATGCACTCAGCTAGCAAAACAAAGGCAAACTCTGCCGATCTTCGATCTTGGGCAGCCTGGTCTCCAAATGCAAATCAACCACCACTTGGCCTGAGAATGAAACAGATCTGTGTTCCTGGAGATAAAAGTGTATGAGTGGAACTTCGGAAGAGACTGTACCATATTTCCTAAATTGCATATTCTGTGCTTGATGGAAGATTTAGAGGATTTTTAAAGGCAGCATGGACAAGGCAGGAACTTCACCTAGCACACCGACTTGATATAAGACGTCATTTCACACAGAGCCTGTTTGTTTCCCGAGGTGCTTACATCCTTTGATCCTCACAGCCACCCCTGGCACACAGGTAACTCTTGCTATTCCCTGTTATGGGTTCACTGAAAGCCAGGCTACTGAGGGGACAGGAAAGATGAGCCACCCAGCCAAGAGGTCACAAATGCCAAGGGACTCAATCTTTTTTCAAAGTGCAATATTTTGCGGAAAGGGTTTGCATCACTTTGACTTTTAAAGTTATTGCTTACTTTGAGGGCTGAGTCTTCTTCACTGAAGGCTAGTGACACCCTCATCACATTCTGGTCCCTGCTACAAGTCCCAAGCACTCCTTGATTCATACACTCATTCCTTCAGTGTACACAAAAAAGGGACGAGTGACAGTAATTTCACATGGCTCAAACTAACGGACCCTCTGAGGATGAAATGTGAAGGCGCTTCATCTCCCCACTGCATGGGAGTGTGGCATTGTTCTGCTCAGTGACCTCCTGACCTGCTGCACAATACAGCCACCCAGGGACCTGCTGGGACCAGAACTTCAGGGATGCGGGTGGGGCTGCTTTCAAAAGTTCCTGTGGTACAACCTCAATATTAGAGGCCCTGGGTTAAACCAGAATTAAAACAGGTTATAGAAGCAAAGAGGTCCTGTGTTCAATTTCTGATGCCAGGTCTTTCTACCCAGAGAATGGACACAACTTAGAAGTTGTGTGAGTGGTAATATATTTAAACATCTAGCACATCCCTTAGCACAACAATGAGCCCTGGATGACAAAACTCTAGGACAGTGGCAGTGAACTGATGGCACATGTGCCACAGCAGGCTATTTGTATCTTGGAAAGCTCTGAAAGGTTCATCATCACAGCTCTAGGTGTTAGGATGCTGTGCTACTATTCAGAGAAGTTAACTAAGATTACACAGTGAATTCATAAAATCCTTGACTGAGAACCAGGTCTCTCCAGTCCCTAGCCAGAGCTGACATGACTGTACTTGACATTCACTAGATGCTTCCTGATTGGACACTCAATGATGAGCTCACAGCAGTTTTGTGGGTTGTTTTTCAGTACTGGCGACTGAACCTAAGACTTCACTTTGGGCTACATTCCAGCCCATTTTTTAATTGTTCATTTTGAGACAGTGTCTAAAACTGGACTAAATCGAAGTGGCAGAGACTAAATTGGATTGCCCAAGCTGGGCTCCAACTTGGACACTCCTGCCTCAGTGCTGGGACCATCCCTAGACCAATGTTTTTTAATTACTTCCTTCCTACCTGAGGACTAGTGCTGAGCTGACAGGCATGGGCAGACGGGAGCTCTAGGGCCAGGGTCGTAGCTCAGTGGTGCTGCACCCAACTGACAATTGCACCGTCCTGACTTTGATTCCTGGTACAAAAAAAAAAAAAAAAAACAACACTCAGAGAAGAGTCCTAGAATAAAAGTGAGGAGCCTCTGGGCCTGGAGAGGTCCCTTCAGCCCCTATCAGTCCCTTGTGTGTCCACCCCTCTAACCAGAGCTCCAGCTGCAGTCACTGTCTCTCTTCTGTCTCAGCTTCTGCTCCTACCTTCTGTTGAAGCCAGCAGCTTCCCTACTGCTGAAATTGTAGGCTCCATGGAGGACTTCCATCCTGCAAAGACTGCCTACACATACTTTCCTCAATTTTATTCCCCTTCTGCTTTCTGCCATACCACAAACCAAAGAAAGGGACTTAGCCTGGCCCAACCTTATCTCTTAGCCTCTGCTGTCTCTAACAGACCCAAAGTCTCGAGGTTTCCTCTCCAGCTGTCCCACCCTGTGAGGTCCCACTTCTGCTTACTCCTCAGGAGACCTGTACCTCATCCTGACCCCCAGCTCACTCCCCATTGCTCCTCTAAGCCCACCTCTTTGGTTCAGATAAAGAAGTTTTCTGTGGTACAATCCCCCAGCCTCCCACGTCCAGGCCACTTCCTCCCTCTCAGATGTGTCCATCTCTGCTGCGCTGCACAGTGTATTTATAGCCTCTGTATCTACATCCATGTTTTCTACTGGACAGGGAGATCCCTTCAAGCATCTCCCTGGTACTCAGTGGATTTGTGACATCTCTACAGGCTATAATACCGATTCTGTACTCAACCAGTTTACACGATTCATTCCATTGATACAGCTATTCAACATCTTCTCTATTTTACCAATGAGGAGTGTGAAGTGCTCAAAACTCAAATGAGTGACCTACATCATACAGTTCCTACATGCAAGAGGTAGAATTTGAACCAGGCATCCTAACTCTTAGCATCTATGCCGCAACCATCAGGCTTTGGAGCATCCCTGGTACACATGACTGACAGAGATAGAGAGGAAAGAGCATCCTTGGCAAGGAACACAGCTCTTACCCAGGCTGGAACAAAGGTACAAGCATACTCTCTCTCTGTCTCTCTGTCTCTCTGTCTCTCTGTCTCTCTGTCTCTCTCTCTCTCTCTCTCTCTCTCTCTCTCTCTCTCTCTCTCTCACACACACACACACACACACACAGGACATGCACAGACTACAAAGGGAACCATAGGAACAGACCAGTGATTCCCCATTTTTAACATGTGTACAAATCACTTGGGGACCCATAAAAGTTGATTTGAGCTCAGTCTGTACAAGGTAAGACCTGAGACTGTGTGTCTCAAATATCACTATGTGATGCTGATCCTTTGGTCCAGGGACCACATTCTGGTTGGATGAGCCTTAAGGATTAAAGGCCAGAGGAAGGTGACATCAATGTAGAGTCTAGGAGAAATGCAAAGCTTGTTTACAAAGAAACGAGCAAAAGACTCATCCTCTCCAAGGGTACCCAGGGGTGCTACAAAGCTGCCTAACCGCCCCCCCTACACATCCACACACTCACCAAGAAGTTTCACTCAGCAAGAGCTCCACTTATGAGTGGTCCAATTTTGGAGAATGTCTAGTCCTTATATTTCAGAAAGCCATTTGCGAATTCAGAAATCAAAGTCAAAGGGAAGTCATATCGGTTCACTGCCAACTGTGGCAGTGAAGTGGGAGAGGATGGTTCCTCTTTGGGGTCAATTTTGCTGGCTCCAGGGCTTTGGCCATCTATAAAGCTTAGCAGTGGAAAGTAAGGGAACCTTCAAAGAGGAGGGGTTCTTGGAGAGCACTGAAGAAGGAGAAGCTTTTGACCAAACTGTGTTCCCAGTGATGGAGACCTTCGTTATCCATGGTAAATACTACTCTCCGGTAAGGGGATGGCCTGGTAATCCAGTCTTTCTGCTGGTGAGCTGTAAGAAGGGACAGGCTGAGGTTTACACTGCTGCTCTATGTTATACCTGTTTTTTACTAATATGTACCTGGAATGCATCAACATGAGATTCCTGAAATATTGATGATGGGTGATGTATTTTTAGCTTATAGTTTAAAATTTTTTTGCCATGTCTTTCAATTGTAAAAGATAAGTTGGACAGGGGTAAGTAAAGAAGGGAAAGAAAAAATTTGATGGTAAAGAAAGGAAACAAAGCTTATGTATAGGGGCAGGGAATTGTAGGGAGGGCAGGGGAATGGGAAAAATGAGAATTATGATGTCTGATGTACTGGCACAAACCTTCAATGTCGAATGTGATCATAATGTATATATAAAATGTATCAATAAAATCAGTTTTAAAAAGATAAATGGGATAAACGCCAATGCTCATTATATGTCCTTCACCATGTTTATATGTGCCTTATATGACCACACAGGTTGGTTGACACCATGAATGTAAAACTAGGGGCTTGAAAGAGTTCAGTAGCACTGAGGCCAAGTGTCACATATGTTTTTTATGTAGTTGTTATAAAATTCATTAGAGTGACTTCTGCTATAACAGATTGTTAACCTGGGAACATGTTCTTCGGTTCAGGTTGGCCAGGATATGTGTTTAGTTTCAAAGTTAGTTTTTCTTAGATTTAGCACACATTTAAAAATTTTAGTCAACTTGCTGTCTTGTTTTCTTGATCGGTGTTATATAGGTGATATATTTTTAAAAATCTCATAGAATTTCTCATATTTAAATCCAAGGATGGGCTTGCTTCCCAAGTGATCTCTGATTTTCTCTTCTAGAAGATTCTTTTAGAATCTTCTTCCAAGGTGATAGTCCCACTCCCTGGCCTTTCTAGAAGCTGAAAATGTTGTAATGATGATTCCCCTGTACCCCTATTCCCTGAACTTCACATCAGTTCCATGAATCATCTGTCAATGACAGTCCCTGACTGCAAGTGAGAGTACTGCAGTGATAAAGGGCCCAGGGTGCTGCCGGGATAGTTTACAGAGTTGGTGACATTGAAGAGCATGGGTATGAAGGGCTGTGATCTTTATTGGCTATTTAGAACTTTTCACACTACAGAATTCTAGATATATACAGTATGTGACTTTTTAACATATTGAAAATGATCTAGAAAATTCAGCTTATTAAATGTATTCACAATATACCATCTGCTGGGTGCCACACTCAGCACCAAAGGAAGAGACAGGATAACCAGACAAGCACAGCTACTGGCCTGAGGTGCCCACGCTTGATGGTAATGTCACAAGGTTATCTCTAAGCTGATCTTTTCTATATGGTTAGTCACAAGTTGTGACTGAGATTTCCACAGGACATCATGGAGCTGGTGTCTGATCCGGAGATCAGAACTGACACCTCTTCTAAAGTTTAAAGGCTAGAAAAGGGTTAATTTATTGGAAGGAGAGTGTGCCTGGGATCAGGTGGATCCCACACTTCTAAACTACACTCACCAGGAATATTACAAGATGAATAGCTCCATTATATTGAGCTAAACTTGGGGGGAGGGAGCTCCCTGTGACCAAGGGATGGAAACTGAATCCTGCAGACAATGAGGAGGCTGTCAGGGGTGAAGTGGAGCTGGGAAGACCAAGGCAACCTCTGAGATCACTCACTGGGGAAGCTGGAGGGCAGGTTGGGTGAGGAGGTGGACACAGAGACAATGGTGGCAGCAAGAGGTGGTGAGACACAGAGGCTATATGGAAAGGAGAGAGAGAACATGCTACAGAAACACTGGAAGTCAGATAGGCAGGATTGGATTGGAAGGAATCAAGGGCAGAGAAGCAAGTGCAGGATTCAAGGGTGAATCTGATTTTTGATTTAGGTTAGAGCTTAAATTCTAGCCAAGAAGAAGAAGGAAGAGGGGGAGAAGAAGAAGAAGATGAAGAGAAGAAGAAGAAGAAGAAGAAGAAGAAGAAGAAGAAGAAGAAGAAGAAGAAGAAGAAGAAGAAGAAGAAGAAGAAGAAGAAGAAAAGAAGAAACACATACAGCTTTACAAAGATGGAACATTTTCCTAATGCAGTGGCAACTTCCTGTGTTTTAATACAGATCCTTGGAACATATGAAGTTCTCTAGATGAGTGTCATTATGAACAGTGATCACTGTGAGTCTCAGTGACATGATGATCCCCAGGCAAACTGTAAGGAATAAAACCACTCACTTCAGCACCGAATAGCTCCAGGCATTTCACTCAGTTCGGTTCTGTCTGCTTAAGACCTCTCTCTCTCTCTCTCCTCCCCTCTCCCTCTCTCTCCATCTTTTTCCCTTTCCCTCTTTCTTTCTCTCTCTCTCTCTCTCTCACCCTCCCTCTTCTCACTCTCTTCTCTCTCTCCATCTCCCTTTCTCCTTCTTTCTTTCCTTCTCTTTGTTTTCTTTCTTTCATTTTTCATTTTATCCCTTCTTTCGTTTCTATTTCTTTTTCTTTCTGCCTCATATAGTTTTATTTTCTTCTGAAAAATTACTATCTTAGACTTTTCACCTATGGTTCATGAAAATGGCACTGAAAAACATTTGCAATATTCTCATTCATTTATTTTTCTCTCTTGTTGCTGGTACTAAAATATAAAATGCTGCCTGATCCTACCTGATAAAGTATTAAACTTTTTTTAACTACTCAAAGATGCCAGGGAGATATTTTAGCTATAGACTGCCAAAAATTTTAGAAGCAAGCTTGAGAAACCTTTGAAATAGAGCCTATATCTAACATTAATCTAAGTGTGATGAAGAATATAAACTTCCCAGGACATTCTAAGAGTAGAATATACCCTGTCCCCTCCCCTATCCACGCTTCTGTCTTCTCCACGTTGCCTGATCACTAGCAGCCAGATCCATTCCTTCCATTATTTGCTCAGTCATCAAGCTTCTCTCCTTCCTTTTACCAGTTCTTGCTTGTGTACATTCTCCGTGTACATAGGATGATTTGACATATGGATAACTGTGGTACAGCTGTACAGAGACTGCTTGGGGTTGCTGAAGGGACTTGGTGTTGGCTCTTCTTGCCCTTATGATCTGACAGAGTCCCAGGTTCTTCCTTCCGAGTTGATGTCCTGCCTCCACCTCAACCACAAAGCCTGTAAGCTTGAACAAGAGCCTTGCCAGTCATCAATGCTGAGGACTTCTGTCTGGAATGCACTTGCTCTTGCCTTTGGAAACTTAGATGCACCTGTCTGGCTCGAGGCTTCCAGTCACACTTGGGTGCACCTGGGTTCCTCTGCCTGCCACCCCCTTCCTGTAAGTCTGGCTCCTCAAACCCCTCTAGACCTCTCATCCAACTGTTCAACTCTGCCGGGCTTCACATCTTTCCTCAAGATACTTTTACCACCAATTTCAATTGGAAGAACATTCTTCTCGATAGAAAAACTCATATTACAAGCACAGAAGGATAAGCTTTCATCATTTGTTATAACTAAGAATAGCTGCTTGCTCCCAGCAGTGAGTTTTTCTGTCCATTTGCCTGCTCTGAAGACAACCGAAGGTACTTTTAAACATTCAACAACACACTTCAGCTCTCAAGTCCACCAACATCTGATTCTGCTGATGTAGTTATTTTCATTTTGTGGAGTTATTCTGATTTGTTCTTTGTCATATCAGTATTTCTTAACATCCTTCAAACATCTGGTTTTATCTACTATATAGGTTTTTAAATTTTTTATCATGAAATAATTATATAAGGCCAGGGATATAGCTCAGTGACACAACATCTGCACGGCCTGCATGAGGCCCCGAGTTCAATTACCAGTACCTAAAACCAAACAAATAAAAAAGAAATAATTATATAGATTCATGAGAAAGTATCAGAGAATGAAGATCTTTATAGCCCTTCACCCAGTTTTCCTCAGAAGTAGCAATTTGTATCAGTGAAATATCACCCCTGGAAACAGATACTTAGAATGATCCACAGCACTTGTGAGTGTGTGTGTGTGCGTGTGTGTGTGTGTGTGTGTGTGTGTGTGTGTGTGTGTGTGTATGTGCACAGTTCCATACAGGTCTGTGCTTTAGAGCCACACATATCCCTCAATCACCAATGAACAATCATTAGCCCTGGCAACTACTAATCAACTCCCTGGCTCTATAATTTTTGCTATTTCAGGAGTGTTTTGTAAAAGAATCACATCATATATATTGGTAAAACATTGACTTTTTTCCCCACGTAGAGTAATTCAGCTGAAATTCATTTCAGTTGTTACTTCTTCTTTTTTCAGTTTTTTGAGACAGGGTCTCATTTTGTAGTTCAGGCTGGCCCTGAGCTCAGCCTCCAACTCACAGCAATTCTCCTGCCTCTGTTTCCAAAGTTCTGGGATTACAGGTGTGAGCCACCATGCCCAGCACTGTGGTGGTAGTACTAATTGCTGGTGGGCATGAGTCTCATGCCCAGTATTGTTGGATGTGGTTACCCGAGATGAAACCTGGGCCCTTGCACTTGCAAAGCAGGCACTGCAACCACTGAGCTAAAGCTCCAGCCCCAGTTGTTAGTTCTTGTCAGCGAATAGCACTTGTGATATAATTGACCCATTTTGTGGGTCATTTTGTGAATATTACAAATAGAGATGCTAGGGCTATTTGTGAAAGTTTTTGTATGAACACGTCTTCCATTTCTCTAGGATAGATATTCAAAAGTGCACCTGTCAGATTCTAAGTGGATGTTTAGTTTGACATGGAGCCATGTGTTTTCTGAGGTGACAATACGTTCCAGTTCCACCAATAATGTAAAACTAATCCAATTTCTCCTCAACTTGGCCAGAATTAGACATGCTTTTGAGGAACTGGCCCATTTCCTTTCAGTTGTTCATAATGGTATATATTAGTGGTTTGTGTCTTCTTTCTTTTTATAATTTTTGTCAGTCTCTCTGTGGGTTTTTCTATATCTATATATATATATTTTTTTTTCAAAGAGCTAGCTTGTGTTTCATTGACTTTCTCTTTTGTTTTCCTATCTTAAATTTCACCAATCTCGGCTCATGTAATTTTTATTTTATTTTTCCTGGTTGGTTAGGTTTTATTTTTGTTCTTTTCTTTTAGTTCTCTTGAGATAGGAACTTAAATCTACTCATTTGAGACCTTTACCACATAACCACAAGCAGCTGATGCTGTTGTGTTCTCGGTGTCACTTAGTTATAGCCCATAAATTTTGACTTATTGTCTTATCATTTTATCTAGTCCTTTAAAATTTTTGAGACTATAACTCATACATATTTTAGAACTCTTTAAAAATTTTCCAACTATTTGGAAATGTTATAATTGTTGATCTGTGATTTTTTTATTATATTATTGTCAAGGAGCATACTTTATATGACCTAGTTTTTTTTTTTTTTAACAACTTGTTAATGTTTGTGTTATGGCCCAAACTATGGCCTGTCTTGCAATGTTCTGAATATGCTTGAAAAGAAAATGTAATCTGCTCTTGTTATATGGAGTATTTTATTCATTAAATAATTTTGGTTGAAGGTCTTCAGTTCAGTGTCTTTGCTGATATTTTATCAGTTATTGAAAGTACACTTAGGTTCTAATTGTTATTATTGATTTGTTTATTTCCTTTCTCAGTTATATCAGCTTTTGCTTCACGTATTTTGGAGAGCTGTTGTTTGGTTTCTTAGAGATAACATATAGTTGAGTTGTCCTGGGAGATCCAGTTTATCAGCATTTATACATCTGAGGTAATTATTGATATCAGGCTTAAATCTGTCATTTTATTGTGTAATTCTATTTTTCTTTCAACTTATCATTTATTTCTCTTTTCTTACCTTTCAAGGGATTGTTTGAATATTTTTTAAAAGAAATTCTCATTGGAATTTATTTAAGGATCTTTGACTATGTCACTCTGAATAGTTTTCCTAAGGGTTTCTATGTGTGCTGTAATATACATATGGAATGTAACTCAGTCTGTTGGTATTAATATTTTACCCTTTATGTAATGTGTAGAAATTTTACTTCCATTGATGCTTTTAAACCTTCTTCACTTTTAAAATAGAATTATCTTGAGTATTTCATTTATATATACTATACTTTAGGTCAGATAGTATATTTTTTCAAATATCCAATATAATTTTAGAACACATTCTATTGCTTTCTTTCTCTTTTGAAATTCTAGGCCTTCTAGTATCAATTTTTTTTTTTTTGAGACAAGATCTTGCTTTGTAGTTCAGACTAGCCCTGAACTCACTATGAGGCCCAGGCCAGGGTCCAGGCAGTCCTCCTGCCTCTGGCTTCTGAGTTCTGAAATTACAGGTGTGAGCCACCATGCTCAGCTCTAGGATCAATTTTTGTTAGAGAAATTTTCTTTAGTCATTCTTTAAAGTTACATCTGTGGGTAATACATTCTCTTCATTTTCTTTCATATGAGGACATCTTTATTTCCCGTTCATATCTGAGGATGTTTTAGGAGATAATAAACTCATAGGTAGCAATTCTTTTCTCTCAGAACACAAAATGTGTTGTGTCACTTATACCTGGTTTCCATAGTTTCAGATGAGAGATGTGCTGTTAGTCAAGTCACTATTCTTTTATAGGTAATGTGTCTACTCTGGATGCTTCCAAGGTTTTTTCTTTTCCTGCTGATTTACACTTTTCTGTCTTTATATTTGGCATATTTTTAGTTATGATGTTTTTGGGAGGTTATCATGTTTGGAGCTTACTTGGCTTTTAAATTTGCAAGTCTATGAATTTCATAAAATTTGGGAAATTTTTAGTTATTATTTCTTAGAATAATTTTAAGCCTCCCACTGTTTCTTAATCTCTCATGATATGAATGCTGGGCATTTTATTAGAGCAATAGAGGTCTCCGAGGTTTTATTCATGATTTTTCAGTTGATTTTATCTATTTTTCAGATTGAGTAATTTTGGTGATTTTATTATTGAGTTCACTGATTGATTCTTCTATTAAATTTATCACATGATTCAGCTTGTAAAATGAATATTTAAAGGCATTTTTTGTTTTTGTTTTTTAGTGTTTGTTAGTTCCATGGTTTTCACTTGGATCTTTTATATATCTTGTATTTCTTTGATGAGATTTTAAAGTATTTTTTAGAGCATTT
>PVIR01034202.1:0-17200 GCA_004026965.1 Petromus typicus
TGCGTCTCTTTCTTTATCTAGAAATATTTTTAAAAAGTAAGAAAAAGATCTCTAACTCCCAGGCTGCCCCCAAACAGACTATGGGGCAGGTTTGTCTGAAGGCTGTGGTTTACTGCTCCCTGGTCACCAGGCTGGCCTTGAACTCAGATGTAGCCCAGGCTGATCCCAAACTCTCAGCGTCCTCCTCCTCAGCCTCCTGGGTGCTGGGATCCAGATGTGCACTGCCATGCCTGGCAACCCCTGGTCCTCATGCCTCTAAGAAAATAGCTTGGATAAATGCCTTACTTCTTGGAGCTTCGTATGATGTATCTATTAAGTGCCAGCTGTGTCCATAGTTCCACATCAGTGGCCAAGGAAGGGACACAAAGGTGAATCAAGACGCTGGTGTCCAGCTGCCATGAGTGTGATGGGGGAATACACCATGGACCTGAAGCCAGAGGGCCTGGGTAGCAATCCCACTCCAGTCCCTGAGCGGCCTACAGAGCCCCAGCTGTCAAGCAGGGACAATAACGCATTCTTTGTAGGATTAAATAAGCTCAGACGTAAAAGGATTCGGAAAAGCACTATATAATAGAAACTATATTTAGAGCATCGTGGCTACAATTGTTATGAAGAGTTGATTGACAATATAAAGACTCTATAAAGCTGTGGTGCCAGAGATGTCACAGGTTAGGAGAGAAAAGAAATTGACTGAGACGCTAACAGGTGGGACTCACTCTGAAGACATTTAACTGTGTTAGCTTGTGACTGATTTTGGGTAGGATATCAGGATTGAGTTGGGTTGGTTCCTACAGGAAACCCAAATAGAGGCCTAAACAACAGCTCGCTCTCTCTCTCTCTCTCTCTCTCTCCCTTTCAATGGTAGTAAGCTGTTGAGAAGACTTCCCTCTTCTCTCTCTCATCCGTACAAGTAGCTCTCACTCAACAAAATCATCTCATAGTCCAACATGGCTGCCAGAGCTCCAGCTACCATCTCTGCTTCCCAGGGATGAGAAAGGAGGAGGGAGCGAGGAAGAAAGGTGGTAATGGACGTATACTGGAAGTATTTCAAGGATGTTTACTGGAAGGTGGCTCCAAGTATTGCTCTTTATATCTCACTTGCCATCCTTAGCAACTGGAAGCTATGAAAATCAGTCTTTATTCTTGGTGGCCACATGCCTAGGTAAAACTAAGAGGTTCTGTTTTGTTTTTTATTTTATGCTCCTTTTATGGTAGCAGGGGTCCAACTCAGGACCCTGTGTTTGGCAAGCAGGCACGGTGTCCCTGACCTCCACCGCTGGCCTGCAGGCTGGTTGTCTTTAAGACGAAAATGAATCCTGGCAGAAGTGACCAGATGGGGATTTGGCTGGCAGCAAAATCAGAGAAAGGACAAGTTCCTTCCCAAAGTGAGACCCTGCCTGACCTTGAAGAAATGGATCATTTTTTCTTTTTTTTAAAGGCAGGGTCTTGCTTTGTAGTTCAGGCTGGCCCTGAGCTCACTATGTAGCCCAGTCAAGCCTTGAACTCACAACAGTCCTCCTGCCTCTGCCTCCCGAATGCTGCGATGCAGGCGTGAGCCATCATACCCGGCACTGTGGTATGTGGTACTGATGGCTGGTGGGCGTGAGTCTCCATGCCCGGCATTGTAGTATGTGGTTACCAGAGGTTGAACTTCCGACCTTGTGCTTGCAAGGCAGGCGCCAGAACCACTGAGCTAAATGCCCGGCCCGAAATGGGTCATATTTTAAGTATTGGATCTGGGAAGAGAGCAAGAACAGAAGGGAGGCAGCCATCGGGAGGGCAAGAGAGGGCAAACTGTCCTAGCCTGGACCCCGCCCATGAGGAGTTCTGAGAAGGAAACCGCTTCCGAAAA
The DNA here is from genome assembly GCA_004026965.1 of Petromus typicus. Lineage (NCBI taxonomy): Eukaryota > Metazoa > Chordata > Mammalia > Rodentia > Petromuridae > Petromus > Petromus typicus. The sequence continues at coordinate 1,853 of PVIR01034202.1, forward strand.
AGACAGCGAAAATAACACCGTGACCGCTGGGGACACCAGCGCCTCAGGAAGTACCCACTCCTTGATTATTCTGTGGCTCCTAGCGGTCCCCTCCCTCTTCCTCTTCCACCACAATGCCACTGTTATGGCTCCGTCTGCCAGCGCCGCCGCACAACGGCAGGCGGTCCTCAGGTCTTGAGTGGTCTCTGCAGCTGATCTTGGCCCCGCTAAGCTCTGCTGGTGCTCCCGGCTCCGGCCTAGTGCTCTCGCTTCTGCAGGTCCGACAGGCCCCTTCCTTGGCCTTGACTTCAGACGTTCCTGTGCTACCAACCTTAGGGGTTACAGGTTCATTTCTCCCAGGAGACCCCATTCCCAGCTCCATGGTGGTATCCTGCCTGAGGGACACCCCGATTGGCTTCGGAAGAAGAGACCAGAGGGTTCAGGGGGGCCCCAGTCTTACTCGGGTGAGCCTAGAAGGCTGAGCTCCGGTCCCCTCTGACTGCCCCATCTACCTGCCCCATCTACCTGCCCCATCTACCTGCAGACTTCTGTCCTCACTGCCACGTGCAGTGGGGCGGGGCCGGGGGCGGAAGGGGCGGGGTCAGGGGCGGACAGGGGTCGGCGCCGGGGCGGGGCCAGGATGCCCGGATGCTCCGACACGTCGCTTCGGGATCTGAACTTCTCAGCATTGAGACCGCCAGGTGAAATGCCAAAGCAGCAGGCTAGGTCCCCGAGGAACATCCTCCTCATTTTATTGCATTTATTGATCGCGTCATCAGCCCTGAAACCATTAGGGGTGAGGAAACTGTTAGCAAAAGGACAGGTGGGATGGGACTGTCCTGGAAAAAACAGTCCCAGAAGACGAGACCAGAGAACGCCGGATGTCTTCCCAATCCAGCGCGAATCCTGCACAGGGACAAGGACTGGGTGGGGGGCCGTCGGGGAGAGAAGCAGGTGGACAGAGGCAAGCGGAGAGAAGAGGGAGGAGGGAAGGGGTGAGCATCAGATCACACGGTTTCTTTTTTCATGTGCGCAGCAGGAAACACGCGATTCCTGGGAGGTCGGAGGAACTTGGGTGAACAGTGGTGGCCCACCCCGGTCCCCGTGGAGCGCTCCTCGTGGAATGGAAGACAGAGGAGAATGCCAGCTGATAGTTGCAGGGCACTTTGATGCTTAAAAAGTTTCTTCCCAAATATTACCCCCCTCCCCCTTACCTCTACACCTGTTTTTGTGAAATAAGCCGGACAGATATTCTTGTGCCCATTTCAGAGCTAAGAAGACTGGGGCATAAGCAGATGACCTTGCTCAGAGTTACACAGATGGGATGAGGTCTAGCTGGGGCTCAAATCGCATGTTGTTTCTTCCATGTCAAATACACATAGGAAAGGTAATAGATCCACAGAGGAAAGCTACCTCTAGGAAGCAATGTGGACTTGGGAAGAAGGATAAGGACCTCCTTTCTATGCCCAGACCCCTGCAAACCTGGCATCTTGTCTTTGCTTCCTTGCCTGAGACTCTTCTGTCTTCTTCTTCCTCTTTTCGTTCCATTATTTTCCCCTCTGCTGTGCCTTGCACAGTTCTGTTGAGAGCCCTGGGAGCCAGAGACTTTGCTGACACCGCCTCACTTCCTCCTTGTAACTGCTGGCCAAGAACCAACCTTCCAAATTGCTTTGACCTCCACTGAGGAGCGTGTTCCAGAAATATCAGCCATTCCCCAGGTCTGCGAAGGGATGGGACCGGAACATCTGGCTGTTCCTGAGGGAGAGTCTTCGACAGACAAATGCCTCCCCCTCATCACTGCTGCTTCTCCTCAGCCTCAGTCCGCATGGTCTCCTTTTTATAAAAGGAGAGAAAGAGAGAGAGAGAGAGAGATATGTTGGAAATATTATTACAGCCTGCCCTCTGGTCTTGCAGAAAGTAATCAGGATGGAGATGAGGGAGAGTGAAGTTCTCTGATTATTACGCCTATTAGTGGGAGTTTATTTGCTCATCAGCCTGTGAGAAGCGCCCAGCGTCAGCCCAGGTGATTGGCAGCCTAGCTGGCTGACCAGGGTGGGAGCGTGGCGGAGGTGAGGCTGCCATTTCCAATTTGCTGGCCTCTGTTTGCTGCTTGGTCAGAAGGTTCGTATGAAAAGGTTAATTAAGAATCAGGAGATTTTCCCACCAGGTTGAGTCATGTATGCGTAACACAAAGGCCATGTCTGTACAGGACAACTGCTCTTAAAAAACTAATTCAGTTCCACACAAATTTATTGACACAGGCATCTCCTCTCCCCACAGGTTCATGACTTCTCTGGCCCAGGTGTGTGCTGAGCTCTCTGCTTGTTACAAGGATATGACGTCAGACCAGATGGATGGTGGTCTTTTGTGCTTCCTCAGGAAATAAGGCTCAGTCCACAGAGGGCTCTAGTCCAACTGCTCTGGGTGCTAGGGATGGGTTAGAGTAGATCAGTGATTCTTAAGGGTGATGGTCTGAGGATAAGAGGGGAGGTGGTAAAAGAACTGTGCTGGATAATCTTTTAAACTACACACAGGTATTCTGATATTTGCCTTCTACATGTTATCACGGAAGCCTGAGGGTCACCCTGGTCTGTCCTTCGGGGCTAAGTCCTCACTTCTTCAGCTGCTGCTATGGGTAAGGGTAGATTATGAATCTCAGCTGGGTCCTTCTCTAGCAGTTGCTTCAGCCAAAGATGGTCAACTTGTCCAAGGTCACACCACTTTCCTGGGGGTGGCCTTACCCAGCTGTGGTGGGGAAGCTGTCAAAGCCCACCTTTTTTAACTCAGGGAGAGATAACTTGGACAAGATGACTCATCCCAGAGCTAGAGCTCTCCATGGGGCCAGCGGAGGTGCCTCTTCAGATTTCATCCGGTTCAACTCTCTTCACTCTTCTTCCATCCCCACCCTCCGTGGCTGAGGCCAAATGTGTCTTCAAGCAGTTCCTTCCATGCACATGCAAATCTCCATTTCAGAGTCTGTTTCCCAGGTAACCCAACCTAAGGCAGAAGGAGGAAGAGAAGGAGGGGGAGAAGAGAAAGGGGGAGGGAGATAAAGGGTGGGGAGAGGTGAGCAAGAGTACCAACAGATTCAGTGGTCAGCAGCAGCCGGCCATCCACTGTGCCCACAGGTGCTTGGAACCTCTGGTAAGTCTAGCCCTAGAAGATTTCCTGGCTGTGGAAGGACTTCACGTGGGCCTTGGAGTGTGGGCAGGATGAGGAAGGAGGAAGAGAGGCCATAAATTCAGTGGAATCCTTGTGGCTGTTATGATGTTGGTTCTTGTTTTATCTGTGTGCTGAGCAACCATCGTCAGTAATTTTCGCTCTGGACTGGCACTGTGTGGTCTTTAATGGGTACTAGATTATTGCTTATTGAAAATTCTCCTTTGCTCCTTCCATGTGATATGCCCCGTGTGCATGCGCTCATCAAAGTGATGCCCACATCCACCCATAGCCTACAGCAAATAAGGGTAAACTCCTGGCTCAGTGGAATCATTTGAAGCCTTTCCCTGAGCCTATAACCTCATTCTACTTCCAGTCTTCTCTGAATTATTCCTGGAGCACTCATTTTCAGGCCTCTTCCCCTGGTCCTTGTCAACATTTTGTCTGCTCTTTCTGACTTTTTTTTTTTGAGATAGGGTCTCATTTTGTAGTTCAGACTGACCTGGAGCTCACTGTGTAGCCCAGGCCAGCCTCAAACTCTCAGCAATCCTCCTGCTTCTACCTCCTGAGTGCTTGGATTACAGGTGTGAGTCTCCACTCCTGGCATTGTTGTATGTGGTTACTGGGGATCAAACTCCAGAACTTGTGCTTCCAAGGCAGGTGCCAAAACCACTGAGCTAAATCCCCAGCCCCTCTCTCTCTGACTCTTATGACTAAGGTCCTCCCACATTCAGCTTTTCATTCCTCCCCCATTTATAGCCCAGGATTGTCCTTTATCCCATCTATGTCTTGCCGTGCCAGGGCTCTTCCAGCCCAGCCCTGCCACATGCTCTGTTCCAGAATTTCTCCAAATAGTCAAGGGTCATGGTGACCCATAAGTCCCACAATCACAAACCAAGTTTGGCATCGTTGCAAAGAGGACTTGCGGTTCTTGGGCTAGTTAGGATCTGTGACTGTAGCTGGGCTGCGTGACTGAGCTGGGATGTGCCACAAGGTCCCTGCCTTGCTAGGCTGCTTGTCTTCTCTCGCATGACGCAATTAACTTCTGGCTCTGAAAGAGGCAGGAAATAGAAATCTGGCTCCGGGAGCAGGAGGCAAAAAGGCAGAGTTCTGTCCATGGTGCTGAACACTCCCCGAAGAACTAGTCTGAACTACCGGAGGCTTAACATTCAGCTGTGCATGGTGAGGAATCCAAAGGATGTGGGAGCCCAGTTCTGCCATAAAAGAGTTTTTTAGGCAAGTTGGGCACAAATAAACACCTACATGAGAACAAACAGAAATAATCCTGAATAGTCCCAATGATGACGTGTCTTAGAAAACTGCGTGGGGGAAGAGCTCTGGTGGTCTGGAGAGAAAGAGCCTTTGAGCCAGCCCCACACCATTTGAATAAAAACACTTTAAAATAAAATGCAATTTCTTTATTCATTATGCCACTCCCTATAGGATTAGCAGCCTAAAGGTCTTGAATATAAAGCGAGTTGATTTAAATGTAAGCATGCAATTGGCTTTAGCTACCATTACCCTAAACAAACCCTAGCATGGTTTTTCAGGATGCTGATAATATAAGCCCTGCCTCCAAATAAGGCCTAGTTAAGATCATCAGCCACGGGATGAATTTAACATATTGGTTGCAACATACAATGGATGCATTGAATTATAAAATAGTAATATATTAATATATAATTAAATATAAATAACCTTGGTGACATTAGCACTTAAGATAAAGGATAATTATAATTAAGTATTGTTGTGAGTACCCAACTGAGTGCCTTTGGCGGGGAGGGAAATGCCTATGCAAACAGATGAACTCAAGACTTCTTGTTCAACGAGCAAGTGGAGCCTGCACACAACATGCCAGCTATATGCGCACTTGGTATTGAAGGGACTTGGCTGTAGCTAATATGAATCTTCGTAATGCAGTAGGTTCTGTATTGTACAAACAGGTTGCATGGAAAAAAAGTGCTCGTTTAAGGAGCACTCAGTTGCTAGACATGAGAGATTTGGGTCAATGGTTATACAGGAAATGAAGTCATAAGACATTCAGGTTTGAGGAGTTATGACTATACAGGAAAAAAATAAGACATTCCCTGATTATAAGCCCTACTGCATCTTTCACATGAGTTAATAGAAGACCCAAATCTTATTTTCAGTGAAATACAGTATGTCTTTTAAAAAGAAACACTGAGTAATTTTTACCGTGCTTCCCCAGTGCCAAACCATAGCTCATGCTTTCTCAACTCCTTCTCGTCACACTCATGCCTATGGGTAGGAACCCAAGGCCCCAGGACGCGCACACAGCCAAGCCCTGTCATGCCTGCTGGTGATGGCAATGCTGCCCTCCTCTGCCCTCAGCATCCTGATTACCCAGGCACGGAGGGACTGTGATGTCCTCCCTTCTCTTCCTGACCTTGAAGAGGAGGGCAGGCTGTGACTCTGATCTCTACAACTAGGAAGCCTCCCCTGCGCCCTCACTAGGCATACGAAGGAGAAACAAGTGTTTCATCCAGACTCTGTCTTTATGAAGCTCCACTCATTCAGAAACAAAAGGAAGTGCTGCTTCTGCATGTTTGTCATTGCAAAATTTAGCATTCGGCAGACCAACACACAGATCCCCAGCAACCTTGCCGTATGGTGCAGGTAACACAGCTATTTCTCTCAGCTTCTCTTTAAATACAAAAGAACTGGCTCGATGGTTGAAGGAGTCTCTGCAGATTCATCCAGTTTCTGAGCAAGAAAGTGTAGGTAGGTGCTTCCTCGCCTTGGACGAACATGGACCTCCCCCAGTCTCTATAGTTTTACCTCCCTCCTGGAGAACTAATGCTCAAGGAACTCTCCATCCATGCACATGCTCTTTTTCCTACCTGGAAACAACTGACCTTAATCCTGTATGATTTCCTATCAATGAAGCTGGTCTGGACAACACAGATCCTAAAGGTCACTCAGTGCCCAAGACCTTAGCCACAATCAGCCTTACTCACAAGCTTCTGTAATTTCAATGAACCCTCAAGAAAATGGCAGGGGGCATGACCATCCCTAAAGCCTTACTGCCTGGGGAGAAGAGCAGGAAGAAAGGGCCAGATTTTCACTCCCCTAATCATCACTCCCAAGGCTGCAGGAAGAGGTTGAGTGATTCCAAGGTTGATGCAGAAGGAAAAGTTTAGGGTGAAGGCATCAACCCTGAATTAGCAGGCGAGAAGATGGCTCAAGAAATTTCTCAGAGAATGTTCTAGAAGAAACAGCGAGCAAGGATTCAGAGAGATATGGGAGAAACCATGTGTTGAAGGACAGAGGCACAATTGGGAAATTGATGGTGTTTAGCAGCTGGGGAGCTCAAGCGGGCCCAGAGGCCATGTGAGATGTGTTTGGTGAAGCGAGACGTGGGTAGATGACGTGAGCCTTGCGTGTTGGAATCACTCTACTGTAATGGGAACAAGAAAGGTGCCAGTCCTGATGTGGAGTCTCAGTGGGCTGGGCGTCTGTCCTGGGGCACTCAAACGGAGAGAATTTAGGGCACAGGTACTAGTTGATGCGAGTGTGTGGACAGATGTAGAGGATGCAATGGAGATGGAGTTTCACTTGAGTTATTCCGGTTTGATGTGAATTAATTTTAATTTGGTCAAGAGTATTAATTCAATGTTTATTAGTAATTAGTAATTAGTTCCAACTCCAGCCAAGGCTCCTGGGACTGGCCATCAGGCTGTGTAATTGCTTTCCTGCCAAGAGAAGAGAACAGAACGTAAATATGTGGTAAATGCTGGGTTGGAGGGAAAAGTAGATTTCTTTTTTCCTCTTCAGTCCATCAGTTTTGTTACTGTCAGTTGCTGCTCTGGTGGGTATCATGTGGATCACACATCCCTGATAATTCTGCCACATCTGGCATGACTGGGAATGGAGGAAATGCTGGGAGGAGACCCGAGGGACAGCACGGCAGGGTGGCTGGCAGGCAGCTCCTGCCACTCAGCTCAACGTCTCTCACCTGTTGCCTCCAGCTCATCCCTACCCTGCTTACAGATGCTGTAGCTGCCATTAGTGGAGACCCAAGAGCTTCCTGTCAGGGGCTGCAGGAGCCCCTTGGGGGTGGCCACCTGCTCCCTTCCCAGCCATGGTGACACTGGAGCCATTGCTGGGACTCACCACCCGCTGCCCCAGCTGACCCTGTGTGCCCACAAATAGCCTCTGCTTCTGGGCAGCTTGGGGACCTGCAGCGAGGGAGGGAACCCGTGTGGATCCTATTGGCAGGAGTGAGTCACTGTGAGTGGGAGCAGATAACGGAGAATATGAGTCAGGAAGGAGAACACGACGTGGGTGCAGGGGGGAGTGTGTACATCTTCAACGGCCCAAGGAAATGTGGCACCTCACGAGGCATGGGGCTGGTGGCCACAGGCGCCGGCTGACCTGGGGGCCCTTTCCATCTTGGATCTCTCTTTAGTCACCCGTGTCTGTCCCACAGTCTTCCTGATAATATTCCACAAACATCTTTGTCACTTCCATTTGTATGTCATCTCAGTCCCTTTAGCTCTTTCTTACCAGTGAAGTTGGTGAGTGGAAACCTGGAGCATCTGCAGCCAAAGGCCTCCGAGCTTCTAGATCCACCCCAACCTAAGGCGTATGAGGCTCGTGGCCAGTGTCCTGATCTGAGTTTGAGAGAGGAATTTGCCATTCCTAACAGTCTCTCTTAGTACACGGACACAGTGGTGCCCTGTGTGGACCTCTCTTTGCGGAATATGAGAAGAGGGAATTTTGACCTGAGAAGAATTAAGTCTCAAGAAAATAGTTATTACCAAGATTCTGCCATTACGAGGGAGCAGCAGGTTAAACTGGGTGAATAGCAGGCTGAGTGGGACCTGACTTTCCCTCGCTGCAGTGGAGGTCTGACCTGCAGACGTGGTGATGCCAGGACCGGGCCAGGGCAGAGCTGTGGTCTGGTTTGATCTCCCCTGCTTGGCCTTGGGGAACTCCCCGGAAGATCGCTGTGAATGTGCAGTCACCCTCATTCACAGGTGGGAGCACCGAGGGCCACAGTGGCTAACTAGAGGCAGCAAGGAGGAGGAGACGACGTTCTGCAGCGCGTCTGGCCCTGGACCAGCTTTGCCCTTAACCAGGCATGTGTTTTTGTCTAAACCTCTAGCTCCTCAGGGTTTCTTCACTCAAGCATCGAGGTTAGACCACATTAGCGACACAGATGACTTTTTTCTCCAGCCATGACTGGCACATATCAGCCTCTCAAGGGGCCTGACAACTTCTGGGACCATGACAGAGGCCGTAATACAAACCCACTCAGAAAAACTCATCGGAACAATAATTACTGTCAAGGGCATGGCAGGGAGTCATTTGCCTGTGTTGTAACTTATGTAACAAAAGTCAAAGCTTGTGCACTTGGTGTTTAGGAAGGAAATCTCCACAGAGCTGCTGGGCTGTAGCCCTCAGCCTTTGCAGGCTCCTGGTCTGGGGCTCAGATGCCTGGCTCTGGGTTCCTGATGTACTGAAGGTGTCATTCACCTTGCAGAGCTGTGCAAGCCTGAACGTCCAGCTTCCACATCCTACAGAGATCACGGAGCCACTGTGGACCCTCCCCCAGCCCTCCCCAAGCAGGGTAAATGCCCAGCTTCCTCTTCTCTGCCTGAGCAGATGCAGCTTCAAGCCCTCCTCCCCTAGCTGGCTTCCTCCATATCTCTGTCTTCAGTGAGTACTGCACACAGGGAGGCCGACTTGCCAAGCTTTGCTTCAGTCTCATGCTAACAGGTCCCCTGGGGCATGGCAGGCTGAGGGCGGGGGAGCTGGCACAGGCTGCATGGGCGGCTCCCACCCAAGCACAGAGTACTTCTGCCTGCAGAGCTGATTGTGCCTGAGAGGCCCTGACCAGGCCATTCCCACCTCCTGGCGGACGAGCCAGGCTCCAGGGGGCGCTAGGTGGCTCTGTGGTCCCTCTAGGCATTACAGAGGGTGCTCTGATGAGCCCTGGAATTCTTCTTGCCCTAGGCTCAGCCTAGTGCTGACCTCATGGTGGGACTCTGGTGGCTGACTCTTCCAATGGAATTGAAGCCAGAGGAGGAAAAAGAAAATGACCGTTTATTAGAAGCTGGTGGCGAATGGCGACTTCTTCATGGATCGTCTCATTCATTCTTCTCATCAGTCCTGTTGACAGGCGGCACTATTCTACATACAGCTCAGAAGAGGCCAAGCAGCTGGCCGAGGGTCACACAGATGGGGGACCTAGGGGCATCGGCCTGGCCAGCATTCTTCCCATTTCATCTTCCCATTTCACTGCATCAATGGCTTCAACCAGGGAAAGATAAGCCAGGAACCCATTTGTCCGTGGGCAAAAGGGCCTATGCTTCTCCTTTCCCTTTGCCCAAGATGGGTGAAGTCCCTCTTTCTTTGCCACCTTGCCCAACTTCCTCTCCTTTTGAAGTCCCAGCCATGAAGTTTCTTCGTTCGAGAAAGAAGTGAATCCTCATTTCCTGCCAGCAGAAATCGATAATTTATGAACTATTGCTCCAGCCAGAACAGAGAGCAATATATTTTAATGCTTCTTAAAATCCAATATTAACAAGTCCTCTAAAGGGCGAAAATATTTGAATGAGGAGAAATAAATGTTTTATGAATCAGAAGGGGGGCTGCGCTCTGAAGTGGCTGGAGCGTGGCTGGGAGGCAGGCGGGTCTGAACTTGGGCTGGTTCACTGTCCGAGTTTCTAAGCCCAAAGCCATCAGTGGGTGGGGGTGGGGCATCTCCCAGGGGACAGAGTGGTGCAGAGCTGGACTTCACCGAGGTCCTGAAGAATCTCCGTGATGCCTACTGTCACCGTCTCTGGGTGGAAGACGACCGTGGGTCCTAAGCGCTGGCCTCCTGGGACCTTCTCCTCTAGAATGGTTGGCACTCCGGCTCTTCATCCCCTGGTAACTACAGCTGTCCCCGTGTGCACCAGACTGGGTTACTGCTTGCAGTTTTTTACTGTGCTGTCCTCATTGCTGACAAGCACACAGGCTGACCCTGTGGCCATGGCTTTGGCAGAGGGATGGGGAATGGGCAGCTGTGACTGGCAGTCCAGCCAGCTCGTACTCTGGTGTCCAGTGCCACCGCTCCTTCTACCTGGACCCTGGGCGAGACAGGCGGCATGCTCTCCCCAACCAACCTACAGAACAGGAGCTCACTGAGAGCTGGGGGGTGTTTGTCACATAGCACTGTCACAGAAAAGTGAGCACACTGCTCCCTTGTCCCCCAGCCTCCCCTCCTTAGCCAGGGTCCCTGTGGTGATATCCATTAATTTTGAAGAGCACCCACTCTCCTATCCGATGAGCTCTCCCAGCTTTTTCCATTTTGAAAGCTGTTTTACAGCATCAGAGCTTGTCTTCCATCCTCCTCAAAGCCCTCCCCTCCAGTGAGGCTCGCCAGTTGTATTTCGCTTCCCTTTGCTCAGAGAATAGTGAGGGAAGGGACTCTGTAAGAGGAGGCAAGTTTGAATTAGTTACCCTTTGAAATCGATTACACTGTAATGTCTATTTTTTTTTTTTTACAATAGAACAGCAGTTCATAAACAACTGTGAATCAGTATGCAAACAGCAAAAGTGTGGGACTTTTTCCACCACGGCTGGATACACTGCAGATTCATGGATCCCTTGCAGTCTGAGACCGATAGGTACTGGGAAAAGAGAGTGAATTTGTTATACCACAGACCGTGTCCGAGCAAGCTGCTTCACTTCCCTAGATCTCAGTTTGTGTTTCTATAAGCGTGCGCTTATGCTGCAGGGCTCCCTCGCACTAGGATGATAATATGAACACTAGGAATATGTGGCAGATGAGGAGGTGCTCCATTTGTTCTATCCACACTGCTTTTCAGCCTTGTCATTTCTGTCTGGATGCAGAGCTGACTCTCAGCCTCAGTTTTCTCATCTGCAAAATGGGAATCACAGTCCTTATCTCAGAGAATGGAAGGCGTGATCCAGAGATCTGAATATGAATATTCCTGGTACCAAGCAAGTGCTGAAAGAATTATCTTCTTCCCTTCTTCTCTGCCAATTCCTCCCCACCTGTTTAGAGCCAGGTTCAGTGCTCAAGCCTCACCTTCTTCAGCAGTTCCCCCAGGTCCCTGGTCTGGGACAAAGCTCCTTGCTGGACATGCATTCATCAAAAGCTAAAGACTTGAGAGCTGCAATGGTTCCAGCACCTGCCTTGCAAGTGCAAGGGCCCGGTTCAATCCCCGGTAACTGCTTACAGCAATGCCAGGTGTGGAGACTCACACCCACCTACAATCAGCACCACATACCACAGTGCCAGGCGTGGTGGCTCACGCCTGTAATCCCAGCACTCGGGGAGGCAGAGGCAGGAGAATTGCTGTGATTTCAAGGCTGAGCTCAGGGCCAGCCTGAACTACAAAGCAAGACACTATCTCAAAAAAAAAGAAGACTTGAGAACTGATGTCAGTTACAGAAGACATAACAGCAAATTAATTCAAGATCCTATTTACACACATCAACCCCAATTATGTGCTGCTTTGACCTACAGTCGGCGCCTTAATTAAAGCAATCAGTGTGCAGCGGTGAGTGACAGTCCAGGCTTCTCAGGCCTCTGCCAGTTTCGCACTTGGCTGCGTTACCCGAGGACTGGCCAGCTCAGCCCGTCCACACCTGCAGCTCACAGTGTGGCCAGGTCCTCACCTAGGAGACATTGTCATCCTTCCTCATGGGACCAGCAGGGGCTGAGCCAGGCAAGAGGAGCATTTGGCTGAAGCAGGGACCACAGTATTTTTCACAGCACCTTCTATTTTTCACACCAATAACTAGGCCACAGTGACCTCCTGCCACAGCCTCCTGGGGCCAAAACATGTGCTCTGAAGCCACGAGTCCCAGCCTGAAACCTCTCACCTTGGACTTTGCTCTGTGTGGGGCCAGTGGCTGGATGTTAACGCTGCTCGGATTGGTTGAGGGTCCTGCGTTTGGGGTCATTCAAGGTGTGGTGGTGGACAGCATCATTAGGAAAAGAAGACACACACATAGCCAACAGACACACCACTAATCAAGAGAAAAATGCAAATGAACCACAGGGAGCTAGTGCCTCACACCTGTCAGAACTGTTATCCAAATGACAAAGCTTAACCAGCACTGTGTGATGTGGAGGAGAGGGAGCCCCTGCCACTGCTGGTGAGAACATAAATCAGCACAGTCACTGTAGAAATCGTAGGGAGGTTCCTCAGAACAGGAAGCTACTCAGAGCTGCCATAGGACCCTTGGGCCCCACGCCTCCATATATAACTAAAGAAGTGGACAGAGTATGTGGGTGAGACCTCTGCACTTCCAAGTTCATGGCAGCGCTCTTCACAATAGCTAAGGGATGGAGTCAGCGTCGGCGGGTGAATGGATAAAGAAAATGGTGTGCGTAGCACATTTTAGTTAGATCAAAGTGATAAACTCAAGAGATCTGTTGTACACTGTGCTGACCATAATTAATAATGTATTCATTCAGATTGCTGAGTGAGTAGATTTTAAGTGTCCTCCTCTCAAGGAAAAAAAAAAAGAGGTAATATACGTGAGGTAGACTAATTTAGCTATTCATGATGTAGATGTATTTTCAAAACATGATACACATAATAAATGCATAAAATTTGCATCTGTCAGTTTTAAAAATCAATTTAAAGACAGAGAATTAGTTCTTGGTTTAGGTCCAGGCTCTATCTGTGTGGCCTTCTACAAAGTACTTGAACTCTCAAAATCTCAGTTTCCTTCTCAGTAAAATGAGGCTGTACTGAGACCTCGTGCCCATGGGACTGTTGGGGGCTAAAGGAAGTGATGTCACACACCCCTGGAGCGATTGGTGTGTCAAAGTAACGTGGTAAATGTTGGGGACGGTTGCATGCTGATGATGAAATTCTCCCAGAACCCTGTGGAGTAACATTCAGAGAAGCATCCCACAGCTTGGTGCACTCCTAACTGCAGGAAGCACCTCTGTGTCCAACGCACAGATCGAGCCTGGATAAGCAGTCCCTGGGAAGTGAAGGGGCCTCGGGGACTAGGCTGATGGTTTCCAAGTTTAACTGAGCACCAGCAGCACAAGGGAAGCATTTAAAATGCAGATTTCTGGCTCCACTGAAGGGTGGGGTCAGAAAGGCAGTGGCTAAGCAATGACAAGTGTTCCACGTCAGCGGGCACAGGGCTGGTTGTCAACCCCGAGGGCTGCCTTGTCCGCCTCGTTGCCTCCCTATCGTCATCCCACACACTGTTGAAGGCAATTTGGTATCAGACGGGGGAAAGATCCTAACAGCACCTGTTGTCCCAAGAAAGGGACCATGGTAATACACCAGACACACCCTTTGGCTTGTGAATTGTCCCTTTCATTTGCCCTTCAGATCTTTCCATATTAGCACACAAAGCATCGTCACTTTCTTGCACAGTTGCTTCTGTTCTGTTATGTGGGTAATCCATATGTTTCCCTCTCTTATCCGTTTAGTTGTTTTCCAAGAGCAGCGTCCATGCAATGCCCCTGCACGTACACACTTGCACATTTCATTCATGGGACAAATGACTAGAAGTAGATTTTTCAGGTCACAGGGCACATGAATTTTTAATTTTAAGGGCCAAATGGGCTTCTTCAGAGCCTGTACTAATTTATACCCTCATCAGCGATGTATAAAATGTGTTGCTTTGCTGATCGATGGGGGGGGGGGGCTATCTTCTTGCAACCTGATTTGCATTTCTTTGTAGGTGAGTTTGAGTATTTTTTCATAATTTTTTTTAAAAACCACTTGTTTTTCCTTCCTTGTCAACACTGATATGTTTTCCTTGCTCATTTTCCATCTGCACTGTTTTTCCTTTGTCTTGTGGACTTCGGGAGAAATTCACATGGTAATAAGTCAAACCCTTTGCTTGAGCCAAAGGTGACAGCTCACAGTTTGCTTATGTGCGGTATTTTCTCCACGGAAGAAAGCTTAACTTAATGTAGTCAAAACTGTCAGCTTTTTCTTCACGGTTTCTTTGTTTTGTGTCATATTGTAAAAGGTCTCCCTATCTCCAAATTAATTTTTTAAGATCTTCAAATAGTACTTTGGTGGTTTTATGCTTCATGTTTAAAGACTTTGATATAAGCTGAGATTTAGTATTTTTATTAAGGGCTATAAAATATCCTGAAAGATAAATACATGTGATGCAGCAATATTTGTCCTAATATGAAGAACTTTCTTTCACCACAGTACTGTTTCCTAATGGCCTTAAAAATCACAGGAGGCAGTTGTTGTGACACCATTTCCTCGGCCTGTATCATAGGCTGTGAGGTTTCACTCAGAATCCCACCCTTCATCTTTTTAGTTATAAATCAAATTCATTTCCAATCCATGGCTTAGAGGGAGCATCTTTATTCATACTCTACAAAGAGGATTTACTTTTTCACAACTAGATCATAACACAAAAGAATCAGTTTCTCCCAGAGTTGGTCTGTCCTGGCATTGAAGGTCAGACCTCTCCCCACCTGCTTCACCATTTTCCCCAGATGGTTTTTGACTTGCTCCTGGCAAAGGAAACCACAGGGAGGAACATGGCTACTGAGGTCTTGGTTGAAATGTATTTTAGTATAAAATACAGTATTCGAACAGGAGCTTTGCGTGTTTTCCAATATCTTTCTTTAGTCTAATTGATTATCAAAGCTGGCCTCATATCAGTTTTTGGAGTATGCAAGTGAAATTGCATGGGCTCTACATTCTTGTGAAAGGCAGATGCAGACAATTTTGCTTTCCAGTGAGCTACTCAATTATCTCATGTATTTCATAAATAATCCATGTTATGCCCAGTGATCTGAAACACAATTTTTATATATCCACATGACTCTTTTCTTCTGTTTTCTTTTTCTACGCCTTTCCCCTGTTCCATTGGTCTGTCTAATGCTGCTGTTTTAATCTCCATTGCTTCATGCTCTTTTGGATATCTGGTAGCTGTAGGCCCTTCACTATTTCCATTCAGAACGGATCTGTCTATTTTTGCTGGGCTATTTTTCTTTATGAACTTTACAATGAACCTACTAATCCTAGAAAGGAAGAACTTTTGGGGCGATGGGGATGAGGAGATATTAAGTTTACATACAGAATGTCCTCCAAAAGCCTAACGTGTTCAGAGGTGGGAATTTCAGAAATTGATTGTGAAATAGGAGAAATAAATACAACCTGCTAGATGTCAGATCCACCAAGTTCATGTTCCGAGAAGTTGAAGAATGAAATCTAAGGAAAAATG
>PVIR01034203.1:0-17353 GCA_004026965.1 Petromus typicus
CAATATATTAGGTTTTTGAGTCATATGAACTGAACTAAAAACAAAGACATTTATGAGATAGAACTTGAACTTCAGGTATATGCTGACATGAAGCAATTATTTTTAGATTAAGAATCCATCTTTCTGAAATGAACAATATGGGAAATTTTTTTTAACATTTCCCCATTATATATGTTTGATCTAGCCTTTCTACAGATATCCTTTATCAAATTAAGGATAATCTCTTATATTTCTAATGTCACATATGGATGTTGGATTTTGTCAACCATTTTTTAGACATTTGCCTATGTGATTTATTTTCTCTTTTAACTGGTTACCATGGTAAATCATCGTAAGACTAACAGTAAATAATAGACTAACTGGTCACTAGACTAATAGTAAATGAGTAATAGTAAACTCATACTTACTGAAATAAACCCAACTTTGTCACAACATACGAAAAATTTGGAGACCTAATAGTCTCGTATTGGATAGCTAGATTTCAATAAAAAAAAATTTTTACAAATATGTTCACATATTGACTTGCAAGTTTCTCTTAACTTTCCTTGTCATGTAGAGCAATGAATTAAGTATGGTTTTTTACAAATAATTTAGGAAAAGGATTAATTATTCCTGCTAGAAGTGTTTATTAGTTAAAAATCATGCAAAAATCAAATAGGTCTGGTATAAGCACTCAAATTTCCTACAAAAGGCAAGTGTTTTAACAATAGTCTACTAGACCCTGTCCATATTCTCATTTCCCCAGCAATCCCTCGCCTACTTTTCTTTGTTCTAATATACCACCATCTGTCCCCTTTAGCACTCCACTCTACACACTGCATTCCAGCCTGAAACACTACTTCACATTCCCATTTCCATGGTGCTTGATCCTTTATTTCTTTTAGATCTCCTCTCAAATGTTATCTTTCCAGAGTTCTCTTCTTGACACAACATTTAAAATAGCACATTCCTACCACCATAATTTTATTCTATCTGGGTTATAATAATTGTCTACTACCTAATAGCTTATATTAATTTATTTGGAGCTTATCATTGACTCAATATTTGACCATTACCTAACAGCTTATATTAATTTATTTATTTGGATTTTAAAAAGGAAAGTCAAAAATTATGTCCACTAAAAACAGAGACTTCATCAATTATGTTTACTGATAAAATCCCAGTATCTGATTCCTAACAGATGCTGAAAGATGTCATTGTAATAACTTAGGACACAACTTGTAAAACATGATCCAGACACAGTAAGGATCCAAGACCCATTCAGGGAGCCCATAACGTCTCACTGGCATAGAATAAATCTTCAAGAAGCTAGTAACAAGTAGTATTTACAAGATCGAATGATGGAGCAGATACATGAATCCAGGTACTATCTCAGCTAAACATTCAAGAAATTTTTTTTCATATTTTTTTTTCAGAAAAATGTTCAAGAAGCAAGTTACCTGTATTAAGATGAAATGGGTTTATATTTCTATTTAAAATAAAAAATATTATTTTGTTTGAATATCAAATATAATGTCAATAGATAAAGTCATATAATAATAATTTACTGGAGTCACAAAAATAATTAAGAGTTCCTAAGACTAAAATACTTGAGAACTAGTGTCTTGGATATATTCAACCCCTTACTAAATTCAATATAATGTATAAAATTCAGAAAAAAACAAAAATCTACAAATATTTTAATTTTTAAGAAACTATGTGAGGAAAGATAAAAGGAAGCATGGATATAACAGTATAATAGAAAAAATAAAACTTTTATATTCAGAAGATTTGAGTTCAAATCTGTGTATACTGCTATAGTAGACATTTCACAGAGCAACTTAATGAACCCTCTTTCACTTTACTACCTTCTTTATAAAGTAGGAGGATTGGTAACCACTGAATATACCTCCATCTCAAGGTCATTAAGAGGCAAATAAGGTCATAAATAATAAAAGCTCTGTATCACTAAGTCAATACAAACATACAATTATAGTTATTGTTAAATTTTACCTCTGTGGCAGACAGACGGACACTTATGGTTTCTGCATCCTAAAGTTCGTCCACAGTTTTGATCACAAGGTGGACAGTTCCCAGGGCAACACTGAAGAGAAAACAATATATCAAGAAAAGATAATATGAAAACTCATGCAGAATATGAACATCATTATAAGATATTCACAGAACTTATGGAAAATAAAAAGTATTTCTTTTTACTAATAATAAAAATATTCAAAATCATTAAAATTATTCTGTTAAGTAAATATCCTGCATTAAAAATTTCCATATTAAATAGACAATGACCTAATTTAATAAAATCGGACAAAATTTTCTCAGCCTTCATTTAATGATTCTTCTGATTTAAATTCTTCTATCAGATAGTTTCATTTATTTTTCTATGCAGAGATTCATATTAACCAAAAGAATAGGTCAAATCAAATACAGAAGATACGAATGGAGTTTTAGACATTAATTAGGCCACAGAAGACAGCAATCCCTGAGGAAAGAGAAATTCACAAAATTAGCCCTGCAACGGCATCAGTTTAGACCTAGAGACTTCCAGGCTGCAGCACAGGAGAAAGAGCACAAACAAAACCCAAGTCTCAAAATGAGCACACAAAACTAATAGTCAGGGAGGTCAAGGTACTCGGGTCTTTGCCTGAATACCAGTCTACATATGTGTGAGAAGAAAAGGACCCTGAGAACTACTGGAAGCAGGGAGAATTCCCAGATGCTGCCCAGGTCTGGGAATGGTTTATGTCCTGATAGTTAAAGTGGAAGAACTTCCTGAAATAGAGGCATCAAGTGGGGTGCTGCAGCTATTGGCTCAGTAGTGAAGCCAAAATAATCCTAAACAATATCAAGCCTAAAAAGGACCAAACAGTTTCTAACTAACTGAATTTTATCCCAAAACAAACCTTGAAAATATTTAAAGGGACACAAAAGAACTGAACAATCCAAAAATACAAGCTCATAATGTCTAAATAATCAAATATTTCTGAGCAGGATAAGCAGGAAAACATAATCCAACCAAAGGAAACAGACACAGAAATGGAAGGGAATATAATCAGTGAATAAAGACATTAGAAGAAGTATTATAGAGGGAAACATGCAAAGTAGAAATATGGAAAATAAAAAAAGATTAAAGTCTCTGGGCATGGTGGCTCACGCTTGTAATCCCAGCACTTAGGAGGCAGAGGCAGGAGGGTTGCTGTGAGTTTGAGGCTCGCCTGGGCTACACAGTAAGCTCAGGACCAGCCTGAACTACATAGCAGCCTGTCTCAAAAAAAAAAAAAAAAAAAAAGGTTAAAATCCACAATCCAATTATAAGGATGAGAATACTCACATCCAAAATGAAAAAACACAAGATAAAAAGAAAGTTAGATAATATAAAGAAAATAGTGACTTTAAAGACAAACTATATCAACTAATTAAAACAGGGAAATTAAAAACTATTAAATAAAGCGTTAGTGAGTTGAGGGACTTCCTGCAGCACATGAAACATATTATCAAGATCTAGAAGGGGATAGAAAAGGGAAAATAGAAGAAATATCTGACAAAGATCAAAACTTCCAAGAACCAACATTAACAATCACAGCTCTTTGTTGGAATAATACAAACTCAAAGATCAGAGTACCAGCTTTTAAATTTGGCCGGGGGAGGGGGCTGTCAAACTAAAATTCAACAGTTCTGTTAAAATATTTTTTAAATACTACAGGAAGATATTTTCAGACAAACCTGAAAAACTTCATGACCAGCACTATAAGAAATGTTAAAGGATCCTTTAGATGATAAAACCAGATGGAAACCTCAATCTATGTAAAAAATTTAAAGTATGAATAAATACGTAAGGTGAGAAATACCACAGAATTTTTTTATTGTTTCAAATTATCATAAAAAACAACTAGTGCCAAAACAAAAACTATCTTTTTGGGTATTCATAAAACATATGTATACAAAAAATATGAGAATTAAAGAACATACTTTAGGTCAAGAGAGAGAATACAAAATATATTATTATAAGTAAAATATATTATTAAAGTACTCCATAAAAATTCTAAAACAACCACTCAAAAGAAAAAAGGTTATAGCTAAGAAGCAACGCAGATAAAATGGGATCACTGAAAAACAGCATTTAAAGATTAACAAAAGAAAGAAGGATAAATAGCAAGATGTTACACAAATTCAGCCCTAATAAAGTTCATATTAAATGTAAATGGTCTAGCCAAATTAAATGACAATTTGAATAAAATAAAATCTAAATACTGTCCATAAGAAACAGGGATTTAGCTCAGTGGTGCACCCCTGCCTGGCAAGTTCAAGGTCCTGAGTTCGATCCCCCATTCCAAAAAGAAAAAAAAAGAAAGAAAGAAATGCACTTTAAAACCCAGAAGAATGAAAAAATACATACTGTGCTAATTCTAGGCAAAAGAAAGCCCAACTCCTCATTATATTTCTATAAATTTGGGAACAAGGAATCTTACTAGACAGAAAATTATATTTCATAATAAAAAGAGGAACTCAAAAAAGTACAAGTCTGCAAACTTTATAAAAGACTCCAAACTTATACTGAGCCAAATATCAGTAATAACAGAAGGTAAGTCTCTGCCATTAAATGAACTATCACTCTAATGTGTGAATGATCTTCTGAGCCCTAGATCCATGCTGAGGATTCTGGAATAAGACAGTAAGATCTTTGTCAGTTAAAAAGTGAGTATAATTTCCCATGAATAAAACAAAGTTAATCCCAAATATTTATTAATATTGTATATGGAAAACAAATATTACTGAACATTCAAGTGTTTGTCACAGACTTAATGGAAAAATGAAAACAATTTAGTCTCCCAAGTTTATGTACCTTTCTCCTACACTGATGTTTCTGACAGTCACGCATCTTCACACACTTAGTTTCACATAGATAAGGTTTATGACATGGCATTCGTTTTGTATGCTTTCCACAGCGACACTGCTTTTCCACTTCCTGGAAAATCAAATGACCAGCATTAAAACTGAGCTTTTTAAATTATTTTCCCCCCTTCAGTGCAATTTCTAGTCATCATTATGGACAAAAATCTTAATAGCAAATAATAGGAAAGATGATTTTGTTTATATTTTACTTCATTCTAAAAAGTACCTCATACAAATCTGTTACTAAATTTAATAGAAACCTGACCTTAAATTGTAAAAAAAAAAAAATACTCCATATTAAAATAATCTACCTCTAATTACAATCATAATATCCTTCTTTTCACAGTACAGCAAGAAAGCTGGATTGTCTAGTAAGCTAAACCGCTGGTCCAAAATGATACACATATTAAAGTCTCAAGTCCAGGGATTTGTTCCTTTCCATCACTACTCTGAATGTGTTCTGAGAACAAACAGCCCCACACTGAACTACATAAATGAGAACATTAAAACTTTTACCAAGCAAAATCAAAAAGGTAAGATTTAGATTTGACTGCTGGTATACTTGACTGTTTCTTACCATAAATGGTAAATCACAAAACTCATACCAATTGCAAAATAGATTTATATGAAAGTGAGTAATGTAAAACAGTAACAGGACAACCTTATTGATAAATTGCAATAGGTAGCTCTTGAAAGCATAATTATTACAGGAGATTACTAACTTGTCTGCATGTTTCACAAGGACCTCGGTGACAACGTTGTGAGCATCTATGGAGTCCACACTCCAGTACTTTGTCACAACTGTCTCCACAAGTTGGTACATCTTCTGTGCAAGGCAAAGAAAATTCTAAAAGCAAATAAATAAATAACATTGGTTAATAAGACACATTATTATTATTATTATTATTATTATTATTATTATTAAGGCTAACAAGCTGTCATATTCTTTAAGCTCCCAAAAGAGTTTTGGCCTTTCAAACTACAAAGTTTTGACCATTTATAAGTTTTTTTACTGGAAAAAAACTACCTTCAGTGAAAATAATCCCTAGTATTTGCGAAGGTTATACTTTTTAAAAAAGAAATTTGGCAAACAACAAGTTACCATCCTTAAGAAATATTTTATGAGCAAGAAAGAGTTCTCTAAAGATTATGTACAAGTCATGATTTTCCACAATATACAGAATTATTCTTTTTTAATTTGTTTTTAATCTCATAGGATGTAGAAAATAGAAACTTCAGAATATTATAAAACACACCTTTAGCAAACTTATTATGACAAGTAAACTTATTATGGCTAATAATCAGATGTAATCTTAAAAATATGAATGTTACTGGTGGAAAGTCAAGAAAACTAAAACTAAAACTAAAATCCAACCATGCTATTATCTCCTTGCACCCAAAAATGACTTTCACCTATCACCTCACTCCCAACAGTAATAATAACACAGCCTCCTCCACTATGCATTTCCCCATCAGAACTGGGTATGTGTTAAGATTAATAACGTACAATGATATATCACCAACATCCAAAGATTATGATTTACATTTGGTTCACTCTGAGTTGTGTATCTTATGGGTCTGGATAAACATATAACATGAGTCTTCCATTATTGTATCATGTATACTACCTTTACTACCCTAAAGAATCCCCTGTGCTCTGCTTATCCATCTCTTTCCCTAAACCCTGATAACTATAGATCTTTAACCATCTCCATAGTTTTGACTTTTCCAGAACATCATTTAGTTGGAATCCTATGGTACGTAGCTTTTTCCGATTAATCTGTCTTACTTAGTAATATGCACATATATTTCTTCTATGTCTCTTTATGATTTAATAATTCACTCCCTTAAAAGAAAGTCTTACTTGATTTCTGACATGGACAGAATCTTTTCCCAGACCGAGGACATTCTCCACAAGGACCAACATGGCAAACCTGCTCACAGGTATGATTACCACATGGCAGTGTTTTTCTACATACCTAAAATAATATAAACACTAGTGAAAGATTTAAAAATTTAACAAAAAGATTTTGTACAAAATATACTCCATTTTCAATCATAAACAATTACTTTATGTCCCCCATGTTATCTTAAATCTTTCACAGATTTCATGTGTGCGTACCTATATATGTCCTACGTACCAAAGAGAATGTTTTTAAAATAAAGGGAAAATACATAAAGCTTTACATGGTCCTTCATCAAAGATTTCCAAGTAGTACAAAAACCATGCCAATCATGTTGGAGCAGGAAGCACTTATGGCCACAGGTTAGTTTGGCTACATTGCTAGTTACTGATCTTTTATCCAACCAAACCTAATTAATATCTGTTTTCTCATAATTTATACTCCCCACACTGCTAATATACATTGAAAATGTGTATACACTTACTTGATCACAGTGCCACACTGGACTTGCACAGCTTCTTTCAGCTGCTTTTTTGCCACAGACACATTTTTGTCTACTAACTCTTGGACAGGGTTGACAACTTCCTAAAATCAGAATGATAAATTAGCACATAAACATTATAAACGCCATAAAACTGCTTGACTTTTGCTTAAACTCGGAATAGAGATACTGCT
Source organism: Petromus typicus (assembly GCA_004026965.1). NCBI lineage: Eukaryota > Metazoa > Chordata > Mammalia > Rodentia > Petromuridae > Petromus > Petromus typicus. The sequence goes on from PVIR01034203.1 coordinate 7,467, forward strand.
GTTTACCTGCATGACAAGGATTTTCACACTTATGTTGCCCACAAAGCAACTTTCGTCCACATGGCTGCTGACAGGACCATTCCTTCACGCTGCATCTGCGAGGGATAGGTTTTGCTTTCTTGCAGTAACAAGTAGTTGTGACCATTTTTGGACAAGGTGGGCAAGGACCTAGAATGCAATGAAGAAGAAAATCAGAAGAAATGCAAGCTTTTAATTCCTATAAGTAATTTTTAAAGCATATTGATACTTTAAAAGGAAATCCATTCCAGTATGTTCTCACAGCAAATTTCAGTTCTTAATTCAACATTCACAATTTCTTTTTACCTCGACATCAATAGAAATAATCACTGACAAACAACTAAGACTGCAGTGTGTAACTCACCTGGATGACAGAGGAGTAAACACTTATGGCCACAAGGTGGTTTAAATTCTCTCTCACATACTTGGCCACATGAGTGAGGTACGAGCCATGGATCTAAAGGTGGGTCTTCTACTTTCCCACAATAACAATAGTACCTATTCGGTGTTTCAGATCGTTTGTATTCAAATCTACACTTTGGACTATACAAAAAAAGAATGAAATTATTAAAGTTAATTTCATCTGTAAAAGCAATATAAATATTCTTACTAACAGACTATTTCATTCGTTACTATCTTTATTTAAATTAGTAAATAAAAACTAACATCTTATCCATATGACCATCTAATATATCTATGTACAATATAATTCCCAAGATGCTGGGATTGTTTTATACCTGCATTGTTCAGTACAACAGCCACTAGCTACATAAGGCACTTGAGATGTGCCTCCTATATACAATTCAGAGAACACCAGAATTTTTATCTTTATAATATTTAAAAACCTAAATAGTTACATGTGGGTAGCTGCATGCACTAAACATACATATCTAGAATATAGCTATAAAAATAAAGTAACACTAACTTTTTATTAATTATATAGAACTTTATTCTTCAATTATCTACCTAGATTTTTACAAAGTTCAAGTTAGCAACAGCAAACAGAAAAGCAGAAATAGGTTAAGTCTAGAATAGAGGAGAAAATTTGAAAGTAAACAAGGAATCTTGAAATTTTCAACATCTAATACAAAGTAGTTATACTACAAAAGTGCCTAACTCAAAGAAAAATAGCATTTAATATACCCTGTTAAAGTAGAAAGATTGTAACCTTTGTAAAGTAAAATAAGTAAGTAAATTTTGGCACTAAAAAAGTCAACTTCTAGCACTATCAAAAGTTCAGCTGTGGATCACTGTAGACATTCCATTCCAAAAAGCTGGTCTAAGCTTTACTAGCTCTTGAACAACTGAATACAGTCAGTATTCTATATTAGGACAACAGTTTTGCACAATCATTGAAATTTCTTCTGTATCAAAACAATTGCTTTCATTGTTATGAGAACATATTTCCAAATAAATACTACATAAATGTTCAAAATGACAAAAGATATGTGTTCTTATAATTAAAAACCGAACAAAAATATCATGTCTCATTTGTTACAGATAACTCATATTTTGTTGAAGGAATTAAATTACTCCTTACTAAAAGAAAAACATCTGCTGTTTCTTTCAGCTATGTGAAGGTGTACACTTTCAATAAGTTTGGATGTGGACAGCTAAGAGGCAGCTCACCACAATAACACCACCATCACTGAGACATAACTACTTCAGTGAGAGCAAATGCATAGGGTTTATTTAAGTAATAGAATGTCAGCAATGACATGTAATGATGCCATCTATCTTGTTCAGCAAGAAGCAATATTTTAGTAGTAATGAACATTTTAAAATTTTTATTGCCATAAAACTAATTTTAATCTATAAAAATTTTTACCAAATTCTAGCTCCATCTGAACAAGAATTAAACAAAGTGAATTCTCAGCCAGCACAGCTTTTTCTGTTTAAAAACCATGATAAATGGTATGTAAAGGACACTGCATGGCTGTTCAAACTTTTATTCCTTTTAGATTTAGAAAAACCACAGCAATTCATTGCTGTCTTAATGGATATTTCCCTCTCCTGTAGCAAAATGACTGTATAGAATAGAAATGAGAAGAGTAAGGGTGAAAAGAAAAAAATACATGTAACGATTACATCTCCAAAACTTAACAAATTAGAATATTTGCTTTAATTTGGCACCTATTAAATACTAAATTTCCTTTATCACAAAGTACATTATATCGAGTAGAAACACAGATTCTGAAATTTTAAACCATTTTAAGGACATATGTATTCAATGAAGAAAAAATAAATATCTCTAAAGACCGTACTGAAAGACAAAATTTATTTAGAAAAATAGACCAAGCACTAAATTTAGAAGTCAGAAATCCTAGGTTTCAAATCCTCACTCCACCACTTAACAAAAGTCTGAAACCACTTCAATATCATCACTAGTAAGAGACAAGTAAAATCTCTCACTGACTGCCCTGACAAAGTAATTCCTACATCTAAAGTATTTTTTTAAAAACTACACCACAATTTTATAAATGTATCAGTAGTACAATAATAAAAGAAAGGTCTGATGTAGATCCCGGTTTTGTGAGGACTGAACATTATATAATTTGGGGTATCCGTTTAGAAACAGAACAAATTATAAACATAAAATTAGTTACAAAAGTTAGAAAATGTCAGCACAAAAAAACCTAGCTTATGTGTTATTACCTTGACAATCTACCCCTCTGGGTTGCCAATATGTATAAATTTTTATAGACATTAACAGAGATATATAATTTCCTCCCACTTTTCAACTCTTTCTCAAAATATAACAAAAGTTCAAGATCAAATAATCATGAAGAGTAAGTAAAATTTTAAAAATAAATGTAGAAAATCAATTATACCAGTTAATATAAACTTGCAGTTTTGAGATAAAATCAGGAAGTCTGTGATTACAATGCCAGATGACAATCTCACAAGATAGGGTACTAATGTACACTAACAGGAATTCCAGAAGAGAGGCAGTAAATCAGAATCACTCTCATTTCCATAGAAAAGAAATGAAAAGTCCTTCAAAAGCATAATTTAAAAATTGTTTTGATAGAAAAATAGGTTCTGATTTATAATATAGTAGTTACATAAATTGAAGGAAAACAAGTTATCAAGATAGCTTTCATAAGCTAAATGATTAATTAAAGGATAAACTTGAAACTTTCAATAAGGCAACTTAATGTTCTACAATTTTCATGTATTCCGCAACTTAAAATCCAACTAATACAAAAAAGTTACCACGGCCAAGGATAATCTCTTGTTCCAAAATCATCATCTGTCACAGAAGAAAGAAGAAACTGGCTATCTTTAGCCCACTTCTGGATACAGGGCATGTGAAATATACAGAAACATCCCATACAGTTCCAAACCTAAAGCAAAGATGTCAGAAATTAACCTGCATACAATGATTTTTGTCAGTTCTTTTAATACTTTAAAATAAGGATCATACTGAAGTATTTTCAACCTAAGGATTAATGAAAATAATCTTTCCCTTCCCTATAATAGAAATATAACATAAAAATATATCTAGGTATAAAATACTTTAAGGAAAAATATCATTAATCACCCAGGTTTAATCAGCTAGAAATAACTACAATTAGAGTTCTGGAAAGTTTTCATATTATTTAATATATTTTTTTCCCTTTTAAAAATGAAGCCATACTGGGACAGTCATGTAATTTTAGTTTTCTGTTCTAATACAGCATAAGGTTTTATACTTATCAAATACATTAATACACTACAAAATTCAAAGCTTTACAATATGTCAGTGATGGCTTTCAAGAATAAACAGACCATTGTAGTACATGTGCCGTAAGTTCACCACCACTGCAGTATATCACAGACTTGTGTACCATATCTTCTTGGATATTAAGTTATTTCCAACTATAACAGTCCAAAAAATCCTTAAACATAAATATGTGCACATATCTCTACACAGCCTTTTTGTTAAATAAAATCTATTAGTCTAGCACTTGGAGCTAAATTCTAAAATTAAATGAGTAAAAATAGAAAATATATAAAATTATATGGCTTACAAATTATTTTTTAAAGCCTGTCAGTACTAATAAAATGACAACAATCACTTTTTCTATCCTTGTAACATTTTTACAGTTATCTGAAATAATCAACTGTACAAGTTGGCAAAGCATAAAAGGAGCCAACTTCTTAGTATTTGATAAGCACATGGATGTAAGAAAGGAAATGGAAAAGTTGAAAAATTTTTATTTATTTTTTTTTTTAGAATCTTTTTGGTACAGTAATTTGTGAGTATTTCTTTGAAGACAACAATACATGGTGTAATAACTATTGTTGTTTTATTATTTGGTTATGAAATTTTGCTTTATTTTTCATATAATAAAAAAGAAATGCCAATAAATGTTATACTGATATACTGATTTGATTCCTACACAGCTGCTCAGTCTTAGAGAGGTCTCCTACAGAGCCATGTCTAACACTCCTTAGATTGCTGGTCCCACCCCTAACAAACAGGAGGCTGGAACATTCAACCTCCAATTCCCCATGTTGCCCCATGTGACATTAATTCTTCAGTGCTGCACTACACTACTGATCAGCTGAGCAGGTTCCCAAGAAAAATACCCTGTGGTGGGTGTAAAACAACCTATCCACAGAACAAGGGTTTAAGTGGACTATATCTGCATGCAGAGAGACTTTGTTCACTGCAGCTGAAATCAAAACAGCCCAACCAGATGTGACTCTGAGTACAAAAACACATGCACCTGCTGACTGTCCTGCTCAACCTGAGCAGGGGACATTTCTGATTCTCTCTATCCTACCAATCTGTTCTATCTAACCTGATTTTCTTTTTAATGAGCAACAAAGCTATAATAGCAGTAGGTTAATCTGGTACAAAAATTCAATGCATCGTTCAGTTGTCACTCCTCTTTTGTTTTTTTGGGTTTTGTTTTGTTTTGTTTTGTTTTTGAGACAGGGTCTCGCTTTGTAGTTCAGGCTGGCCGTGAGCTCAGCCTCCAAGTCACATCACAGCAATCCTCCTACCTCTGCCTCCCGAATGCTGGGATTATAGGCATGAGCTACCACACAGGTATTGTTGGTATGTGGTACTGACTGCTGGTGGGTGTGAGTCTCCATGCCCAGCATTGCTGTATGTGGTTACTGGTTATGGATGAACCCAGACCCCTGCGCTTGTAAGACAGGTGCCAGAACCACTGAGCTAAATCCCTGGCCCTCTTTGTTTTCATTAAGGCCCTTTTAAATTCAGATACCAACAACTTCATCATTAGGCTGAAATCCCTCTAAGAACATGAGTTATGTCTGATCTTTGCATATGCAGTCACCTTTGTCACTTCCTTCAATGCCATCAACAAAAGAAGCTAAATATCCCTGTCATGTTCTAATTTCTTGATGACAAGGACCATGTCTATCTTTTTTCCAATCCATAAAAGTAAGGTAATATAGTATAATTTAATATTTAATATTTGTGGGAATCTCAAAGATAGATATGAAAAATGCAATGTCAAATCCACACATACATTAGAACTGATAAAAGACATTAACAGTATTATAAAAAATACTGAAAGTTCAATTAGAGATAATTTTTTTAGATTTCAGGTTTATAAAATAAAGATCGAGGCATACATGAAATTCCCTAGGGAAGTATTTTTTCATAAATATAAGCAAATGAACAGATGATTAAGTATTATCAATTCAAAATAAAATATCCTGAGGAGATGCATTTATACTTTTAAGGAAAAAAAACTTACTGCTTGATTTCTCTTCACTGAAGCAATACAAATTAAGCATGTCATAGCCCCTGCTTGAAAAGCTTCATTTACATACTGTTTTGTTCGCTCTAATTCACGTACATCTCCATCTTGAAAGGTAAAAATTTAAAATCTCATGTTAAGCAACGTCTGAAAATAACACAAACTCACTATTGGCATCATATTATGTACCATATGGCAAACAAAATTAATTCCTGAAAATGTGGCTAAAATAAGTTTAAAGAAGTACCCAACAAATTGCTGAGAGGTTACAAAGCCCATGAATTAAATCTTACAAACTTGGTTTAAAATCTGTACCTCAGCTTTCTCTCACCATGTACTTAAATTTCTTGCTCATAAAGTTCTTACCTAACAAAATTAGTAGGAGCAGAATGATAGGCAAGAATCAACAAGATGTAATATAATAAGGGAAAGCACAAAAAAACAGAATGAAAAGGAAATTAAAAAATTATAAATAGGATCATTTCGCATAAACTTAAGCATGCATGTGTGGATATGTCAAGGATATTTAGTATACAATATATTCTTAATAAAAATTTGCTGAATGAAAACACTCTGGGTTCATTACCATACAATCACCAGGTTCCATTAAATTATGTTCATTACTTCAGCTTAAAAAGTAAACATTTTAGAATATTACTAGACTGTATTTTCTTTAAGCAATTAGTAAGCATTTATTCACAAAGCTCTAGACTATTAGTATTTTTTCCACAGGATTAAATGAATTATTATTGTCTTCATGTTACAGCTGAGAAATATTGAGACACATAATAAACCCTATGTAATGTACCAGACAGGAGCTGTAACAAGAAGGTCCCAGAAATACAGGTAATAGTAGAACAGATACTATAATGCAAAAATGACATCACAAGGGTATTAATCTGAGTCATGTTACAGTAAGAAAAATAATCTGACCATGCCATAGTATAGTAAAAATTGTCCAATAAACTGACTGAGTCTCTAAGAAAACTAGATTAATAGTATAAACAAACATAAATACAGTTCTCATCATAGCAACAGACTGGTTCAAAACAAAATCTAAGGTGCCAGAAAGAAAAATTAAGTAAAACACATAGATTAATTATTCACTTTCTATAATCATCTAGGTAAGAACAGAACTTACATAACTTGCATGCCATACTATAAATCTAAATATAATTTAAATTATTAAAAACTACATGTAGGACTAGGGATTTAGCTCAGTGATACCACACCTATCTCACAAGTGCAAGGTCTAGAGCTCGACCTCTAATACTAGAAAAAAAAAATATGTAAAAAACACTCCTAAAACTATAAAGTCACTAATAATAACTGCTTTATTAAAAAAATACATAGTTTTAAAATATCCTTAAAGCAGAATTAATAATTATATTCAGCATGAATATAATCGACCTCTAATACTAGAAAAAAATATATGTAAAAACACTCCCAAAACTATAAAGTTACTAATAATAACTGCTTTATTAAAAAATACATAGTTTTAAAATATCCTTAAAGCAGAATTAATAATTATATTCAGTATGAATAATTATATTCAGTATTATATTCAGTTTTATTTTTCAACACAACTAATTTTAATAAATATATTTTTTAAAATTCATCTAACAGCTTATTTGTATAACTTAGAATTTAAGACCAAGATAAAATACACTTTCCCAAAATAAATTCTGACTTTATATTTACAAAATTTTTAGAAGATTCTCTGTAACTGGTATTAAAGTTTGGCTGTGATAGTAACGTGTGCTGCCCAGCATGTCATAGAAGATAGCATGGCATTTGAAGTCATGCATTTTAAAAAGATAAGTCGGGTAAGTAGGAAAAAAAATTAAGAGGAAGTCCAGACTGGAAGCAGAAAAAATTAATCAAAAGCAGTTATAGCAAGAAAAGGAAAAATGATCAAGCTGTCTAACAGACCTCAGTTTTCTCATTTGTAGAATAGCAGTAACAAATACCTTACCATTAATATACACATTCAATCTACATATTGAATAAGTAGGTATACAGACCATAACTGGGGTATGACAGTATGCAGAAGATAAAGGATTTATAAAATTTAGGAAGTAAAACGTAGGAAACTCTGGAGAAAATCAGGCTGCATTACTACAAAAGATGATGTAGTCATCAAGATAGGGAAGAAAAAAGTGCCTTATTTGAGGAGCTATCTAGCACGGCAGAGGGGAAATAGCAGTAAACAGCACCCATTTCATTTATGGGCCATTCTTGCTCCTAAATTTCTGGCGTGGGTGGGTGCCTGAGGTGTTATTAACTAAGGTAAAGAAAACAAAGAAAAATAATTCATCTTTATATATAAAAATGCACACATATATTAGATGTCTAGTGGCCAAGCAAGATAAAAGCTATTCATCAAGAAGCTGACTACACAAGTCTGAAAGTTTTGAGAAGAATCACAAGAGTACATAGGCTATGCTCAAATAAATATGAACCCCTTTAGTAAAGTTCTCAGCATTCAGCACTAATGTGAGGTAGGAGACTTCTCAACACTGGCATTTTTTGCTCCAAAACCAAGTGGTTAGAGTTCACCTGTCTTTCAAAATGGTAAAGTGCAGAAGACAGAGGAATGAGAATTAAAATATTAATGGATTTGACACAAAACAACATATGAAAAATAATCTTAACATTTTAAAATGAAGGCCATGTTAAAAATGCATAAATCTTACAAACTGATGGTTTCTGAGCACTAAAAGGATACTGAATTACATTCCCGTATTTCCTTTAATAATAAAATCTGGGCCAGGAAGTTAGCTCGGTGGTTCTGGTGCCTGTCTTGCAAGCACAAGGACCCGGGTTCGATCCCCGGTTAACCACATACAATACTGGGTGTGGAGACTCACCCCAGCAGCAATCAGTACCACATACCACAGTGCCAGGCATGGTGGCTCACGCCTGTAATCCCAGCACTACCAAATCACCAAAAATGGTCCGTGAGATGGGAGGGGAGAGGGCAAAGCTCTGACCCAGGACTTGACTAACTTTTCTGCTCCTGAATTGCCTTCATCTTGACTCAAGCTTCCTCTGCTCAGCCTTATTCTTTTCAAGAAAGCACAATATAATAACTAAGAAACAAATCAGTAAGGAATTGAGGTGGTCATACAATATGGGACCTTATGAGCAAGGAAAGACAAAAAAGAAACATTTTCAAAGAGACAACAAAAGAGAGTAAGCTATGGTAGACAATTTCTAAATAATGAAGCTCACAAAATATATTAAACATTATAGGAAGCAGATGTACAGCATACACTTTATGACAAGCATTACTGATTTATTTCATCCCTATCACTCTAGGGAATTTATCATCATAGCATCCACTTTACAAGAGAGAACTGGTAATATGCCAAACATCATACAGCCGAACAGCAGACTGTTTGAGGAAATCAAGCTAATCTGGTAGATTGGCTTGAGGATCACATGTTCTTAACCAATATACAATACTTATTTTTCTGCCACAAATAGGTACAAGGGCAATAATCAAATCTACCTCAGAGTTTTTCTGCTTTTACCTAGAAAATACAATCAGCCCGGTATTGGCTTAAAAACTCAGTAAACTAGGATTAAACCCAGTTCTGTGATTTACTAATTGTGTAACTCTAAAAGTCAGGTCTCCTATACAGTTGTTTCCTAGAAAACTTCTAGTTCACTCTTGTTCTGACAAGATCCTACAGTGAGAAAAATAATTAAATAAGAGTATAAAATATTACTAACATAAGAATATATAGTGCTTGCTTAGGCAACACATATACTAAAAAGGGGTATACAATCAGTATCAAACATATCTACAAATATACAGATAAATGTTGATGGTACATTCAAGAATATTTCTAATAATAACTAAGTGTAGAAAGTTTCAGAATACCTGTAATTTACCTTTAAAAGAATCTATTTTTCACAACTTAACATTCAGTCATACACAGCAACATCATTTTGGCCCTGTCTCACATACACAAATGTGGCTTTAAAAGCAACCCAGATATATCCTAGAGATAAAATGAACATGTATTTCAGATAGATCTGAGGAGATTTACTTAAAAAACAAAATGGAAAGATCAAATGTGATTAAGATATAAAGTACAGTATCACCGTTAAGAAATGAAGTGGTCAAGACTTTTAACA
>PVIR01034205.1:0-17348 GCA_004026965.1 Petromus typicus
GTAACCACATAACAATACTGGGTGTGGAGACCCACACCCAGCAGCAACCAGTACCACATACCACAGTGCCGGGCGTGGTGGCTCACGCCTGTAATCCCAGCACTCGGGAGGCAGAGGCAGGAGGATTGTGATGTGAGTTTGAGGCTGAGCTCAGGGCCAGCCTGAACCACAAAGCGAGACCCTGTCTCAAAACACCTAAGGAAAAAAAAAAAAAAAAGAATCAACAAATTGGATTTCAACCTATTAAAAACTTCTATACAGCAAGTGAAACCACTGGTGAAGCAAAAAGACAACCAACAAAAAATTTTACCAGCTATGTCTCAGATAAAGGGCTATTATCTAGAACATACAAAGAGATTTAAAAATCAATCCTTCCAAATTTAAAGACCCAATCCAAAAATGAGCATATGAAATGAACACAGTTTTCAGAGGAAGAAGTAAAAGCAGCCAAGCAGCATATGAAGAAATGTTCAACATCACTTGTCATTTGAGAGATGAAGATGAAAACAACACTGAGATTTCACCTCATTCCACAAAAAAATGGCTGCTATTGAGAAATTAACCAGCAACAAATGCAGTTGAATTTGTGAGGAGAAAGGAACTCTTCTCCACTATTGGTGGGAATGTAGACTGGTGCAACCACTCTGGAGATCAGTGTAGAAATTCCTCAAAAAATTAGGATTGGAGGTCCCATTTGACCCTGCTATTTCCCTGCTAGGTATGTACAAGAAGGAATTAAATGATTCACATCACAGTGACATTTGCACATCCATGTTCATAGCACCTCTGTTTGTGATAGCTAAATCTCAGAAACAAACCAAATGCTCATAAACTAAAGACCGGATAAAGAAGATGTGGTGCAGTAGTCCAGGGAAGAGGATGAGCCAGAATCCTCATGGCAAACTCCAGTCCCCCGTGAATCCCACCTCAAAAGGATTAATAGCCAACAAACAACAAAGTCAGAACTTTAAGCAAAAGGCTGAGCCAGGGCTTAACTCTTGCTACTCTGAGCAGTGGCAGCTGAAGTCCAAATACTGCAGAAGCAGAAGGGGGAGCAGAAGAGCCTATAACCTGAGCTCACTGCACCTTTATTTGGTACCAAGCCTTCAAGCCATAATCCTAACATGTATAAGACAGGACATCCCACAATAACCCCTGAAGTTGAAGATCCCATAGGGCAACGCAGACATCCTTAAATCACATGAAGTCCCAGTAAATCTTAAAGCCAGTAATCCTAGTGCAGTAATCCTCGTAGTTTAAAATCCCACAGGGCAGGGCAGATGTGTGCAATATCCCAGTAGTTGATCCTGCAGGGCAGGGCAGACATCAGAAGTCCAAGTAAGTAAGGCATAAGTCCAAGTAAGTTCTCCACAGTTCTTGACAATGTCGTTCTTTTATAAAATGGGGTATTACTGTGCCACTAGAACAATAAGTTTGAGTCATTTATACTCAAATAGATGTACCTTAAGTGAATACTCATAAGTGAAATATATGAGATGTATAAATAAATAAATATTTTCCCTGATATGAAAGACTGAAGATATGAATGAGTTCTAAAGCATATGATAGATACTGTGGAATAGAAAATATTCAAATGGTAAAGGGAGGTAGAGATATATAACATGGGGAAAATGTAATGGTAAGAAAAAGGAAACAAAACTTATTTATATACAAGGCAGAGGTTGCAGGGTGGGCAAGGGAATGGGAAACAATGAGAATTTAAGTCATGTCACATACTGGTACAAATTCTCCGCGTTGATTGTGGTCATAATGTGTATATAAAATGTATCAATAAAATCAATAAAAATAAAAGTTAAAACCCAAGCATAAAGCTAACCTGAGAGAATCAGTCTACAGCCATGTAATCATGGTACAACCTGCTTTGCTCCTGCTTGTCTCACTCCCATACAATCATTCACATGCACATCACACACTTCTACACTGGGATTCATTTCTAAAGAGAAATGGAGATCCTGCCACATGAAAAGAATGGTTATTAGCCATAAAGAATTATAAATTAGAGACATTTATAGCTAACTTGATGCATATTAAGGCCAAATTCATAAGTGAAATCAATAAGACACAGATATATAAATCCTGGATCATTTCTCTAGTATAAGAATCTGAAGGTCCACAATCCACAATGTATGATAAGTAGTGTTAAACAGGAAGAAAATGTTCAAAGGGAAAGAAGAAATGGGTGAGGGCAGGAGAAAGCAAAGAAGAGAAAGGAAACATTCAATGATAAAAACAAAAAAATTGGAACAAAGATTATGCATATAGGGGTTTGTAAGGAGGGCAGGGGAACAGAGAAAATGAGAAGATATATCAATATCAATAGAAGATATATCAATTTCTCAATGATGAATGTGATCATAATGTATACCTAATATGTACCAATAAATTCAATAAAGGGGAAAAAAAGAAGCACTAGCATCAGAGTGAGTAGGCTCCAGCCCTAAATCTACCACCACACTGAAAAGTGACAGAATTTTTCTGGACTTTGCTTTCCTTGCCCATAGATGAGAAGAATAGATCTGTGACAGTTAATATTTGTAGTCAACTTGATTAGATTAAGGGAATTTGCAGTCAACTTGATTAAATAAATGAATATTTTTCTTTGTTATTTTTCTCATTGTTGAATGAAATACCCCAGATCCAAAATTAGAGAAAAGATTTATTTTAGCTCAGTTTTCCATGTTTCATTCCATAGTTAGCTGTTTCCAAGGCAGGGCAACATGACAAAGGGTCTGGGCAGAGGAGAAACAGTCCATAGTAGGGCAAGCAGAAAGCAGCAGGAAGCATCAAACCTTTCTTTCTCGTTTACTTGTAAGATCCAGGCACAAGCTAATGAGATAGTGCCATCCACACCCAGGACTGTGGTAAAACATTCAGTGGATTAATCTAGTTATCATACCCTTAATCTATATTCACATACCTTTAAACCACATGCACACCCCTAAATCCAACCACCTCCTGAAAGATTTATCTATGAGTTCATGGTACTTTGGGCAGACATTGAGATACAAGGCATAACACCAAATAACAGATAAAGCAGCATTTCTGGATGTACTTATGCAGATGTTACTGGGCAAGTAGGGAGGCTCTGCTCCTATCCAATATGAGTGGGTACTGTCCAACTGGCTGAGGCCCAGGTAGAACAGAAGCAAAGAAAAAGTGTATTCTCTCTTCTCTCATCCTCATCATTCTCCTTTCATTTCTCTCTCTCTCTCTCTCTCTCTCCCCCTCTCTCTCTCTCCCTCTCCTACCCACCCCATTCCTAGAGCTAGGACATTTTCCTTTCTCTTCCCTAAACATCATAATTTCAAATTCTCCACTTTTGGGTTCACAGACTTGTACAAGTCTTTGTACCCACAGATTCTCATGCCTTTGGCCTTGCAGTAAACATTACACCATCAGCTTCCCTATTTCCAAGGCCCTTGAACATGGCCTAAGCCATACTAAAGTCTTCCTGCTTCTTCAGTTGCCGGACATCTATCATAAGACTTCTCAGCTTCTACAATAATATGAATTAATTTCTCTGTTAAATCTTCTACCATGTATATTTCTCTCTCCCCACTTCCTCCCACCCTCCTCTCTCTCTCTCTGTCTCTGTCTCTCCTTCTGTCTTTGTTTCTTCCTCTCTGTCATTCTCCTTCCCTCCCCCTTCCTCTCTCTGTTTTTTTCTTTTTTTTGTTTTTTTTTTTTTTTTTTTTTTTTTTTTTTTTTTTTTTTTTTTTTTTTTTTTTTTTTTTTTTTTTTGTTTGTTTGTTTCTGTCTTTTTTGTTTATGTGTTTCTGGAGAACTCCAAATAACACAGTCCCTCTTCATAGTAATAAGTATTATCTTAGGTAATGCTTGAAGCATTCAGTCTACTATTTGGCATGTTAATTACCAGTTCTCATGAAAAGATAGCCATTAGACATACTTATATAACTACAACTAATAAAGAAGTAAAAAAAAGTACACCAAAGACTTTTATTTAAGATTTAAGATTTTCTTCCATATGACTGGAAGAAAAGTTGGTAAAAATATGTGGGTTGCTTTTCAAAAAGAATCTTTATAGATTATCAGAAATTACTTTATTCTATTAAAATGCCTTTTACTCTTTTTATTCTCATAAGAAGGCAAGAAAACAGATTACACTCTCAAGTGAGATGTCAGAAGTAGCTGGAATACGGTACAAATCATCACACAAAGCAGCTATTTCAACCTCCCACTGGAGTCAGTCAGCATCTGTAATGCCCTTGTACAGCCGTCATCCTGACATCCTGAAATGGTGAACCGGAGCTCAAATGAATAAGTGGTATTTGTCATGCAGTACCAAAGTCCTATTCAGGTCCTCTTCCAGCCACGGGAGCCATGCATGTTTCTTCACATACCTCCTTTGTAGAGCCCCTTCCTTCCCCGACCTTCTTGTGCAGTCTTATCTCCATCCTCAGGTATTCTCTCTCACTTTTGTCTTTTCTGCTCTCAGGTCCCTAAAAGACACAGTCACAGAATAGTAGAAGTAACCAGTCCCAAGGATTTTTGAACAACACTGCACAAGGAAAGACCTGATCATGCAGCAGACTTTTATATCTTAATTTCCAATAATAATTAGCATAAACTCAGTATCTTAGTTACATTTCCCATTGCTAAGATAAAATATCCAACATCTAAAATTAAATGAAGAAAGGTTTATTTGGGCTCATGGTTTGTAGAGGTTTCAGCCCATATTCGTTTGACTCCAAGGCAGTGTGACATGCCAGAGGGGCATCACAAGGGACAAAAAACAGTTCCTGGTATGAAAAGCAGAAGGCAGGAGGAAGCAAAGGCTGCAGGCAGCAATCAACAAGTTACAGCAGCAGCCCTCTTTCTCTTTCTCAGGCTGCATACCCTTAGCACTTACTTATAGTGGACCTTCCCATTATCCATACCTAGGATTATGCCAGAGAGTCAGTGGACTAATTTAGTAATCACACACCCTAGTCTCACCATCACATTCTCTAGATCCAGTCACCTCTGAAAAGCCTCACCTTTGACTTCATGAGGTTTGGGGGAGACACCTACACTCATCCATAACACCCAATTTATTATATTGCTAAATGTTTTACTCATAAAAAGAGGGGACAGAAGGCCTTGACATGACAATGGATCTGTGAGGAGAGTTGTACACAGCTGTGACTGCTGGCCTCTACAGTACCAAGGGATGTGATTTGATGGCACAATCAAAGTAACAGTTTCCTGGAGCTTTTTGAAAAGGAAAATGGAATCACATGGAATGAGTTCTAACCTACTCATGTTCATTCCCTTAAATTATATCATCTTAGGGTTTGCACTAAGGTTTAATGTAAAGACTATTAAAAATAAAATATTAAGAAATCAAATCAAATCAATTTGCACTCTTCAACAGTTTCTCCAGGATATTGAGAAGAGACTTGACACTTATTCACGGACTCACTGATCATACAGTGTTATTTTAGGATCAGGAAATTCAGCACTAAATACAGAGACTGTATATTCTAGGTAGTACTTCTAAGGGGAGAGAGATGAACTATCATTAATCACAAGGACCAATTAAAATGTATAGTAAACATTCAAATTTTTAAAAATATTTTATAGTAAAAGATGCATTGCTAATAATTCTCCCTCAAAAATACTAATCTAGGGCCAGGAATTTAGCTCAGTGGTTCCAGCACCTGCCTTGCAAGTGCAAGGACCCAGGTTTAATCCCTAGTAACCATATACAATGCCAGGTGTGGAGATTCACATCTAATAGCAATCAGAACCACATACCATAGTGCTGGGAGTGGTGACTTATGCCTGTAATCCCATCACTTGGGAGGCAGAGGCATGAGGATTGCTGAGAGTTCAAGGCTGAGCTCAGGGCCAGCCTGAACTACAAAAAGTGAGACCCTGTCTAAAAAAAAATAAATAAATACTACCCTTTACTTTGAACACACCAATTTCATTGTTCTTTCCACTTTCTAAAATAGATGTGGAAGTCATCATTCATATCTTTTCAAGGAAGGAACAAAAATATGGTACATGGTACTATCGGACTTATAAAAATATTGCAGTTTGACTTCTGACTCTTCCCCAAATTCAGAATGACCAAGAAAGATTACTGCTTTGAATTGATTCAAGACATTGAGTTCATCACAACAGTCAACTGAAGACACAAAGAAGGATTCCCAGAACTGCTTCAGAAAAGAATGATGGGCTAAGTATTTTCAAATAAGGGGGAATATTATAAGATGGATTAATAGTAGTGACTTTTACTGTAATAACTTCTTTCATTTGAATAGTCACCAAAGTTTTCAATCATATCTCATAATTTTAAAAGGAAATAAAACAATAATTGATAGTGTTAAGTGCAAATGATATCTACAACAGGATAATGTAATCTGAAATAATTGGGACCAAGGAACCTTCTTAAATTTGAAAACCCTTTCAAAGGAATCACTGAGCAAAAATGACATTGATAAGTATGGAAATATCTATATACACTTCTATGTTTTAAAAATAGATAGGTAAAAATTCATATTGCTTCCTTCACTTCAACTGGAAAGGTTGGGGATCCTTGGGGTGCCTATATAGACACACACAACAGTGAACAGAAGTCCTAGGATATGACTCAGCCCTGGGAGTTGAGAGTTGTAAAGATGTCTGGCTACTATACTAATGTCATTGCAGTATAAAATACATCTGTCTTTACACTCATACTATTTCTATCCAGAACAGCTCACTGATTACAACCAGAGAGTCAAAAAACAATGAACTTAAGATTCAAATTAAGAGAAACTTAAAAACTGTGTTGCATGTGGCAGCATATATTGGCAATCCCAACACTCTGGGAAGCTGAGCAGGTGGTTCTAGAGTTTGAGTCTAACCTGGGTAATTTAGCAACGTGGAAAGACCCTGTCTTAAAATAAAAGTAAACAGAAGGCAGGACTAAGGATGTAACTTAATGTAAAGGTCCTAGATTCAACTCCCAGTACCACCAGAAAAATTTAAAAATTTAAAATTTCACTAGCTCTATAATATGCTGCCAGATGATTTTTATTAGTACATCACTGTATTCATCTGATCAAAATCATACTTATCTCTAACACTTACTAGCCCCCATATAAAAAATACAATGATTATTATTTCCAAATTGACTTTTCCTTTACTGAGAAAATATTCCTAAGTAATTATCTGAAATATGTTTTCTTGTTTTACCAGTTGGAAATGAAATATGAAAGTTATCAGTACAAGCCAGCTGAGTTTTTAAATACCAAAATGAAAAAATATACTATTTTTGCTCATGACCAGGCCACAAAAGACGTTTCTTGCTCCTTTTTAATGTTAAGAAGTGAAATCTAAATTTACATTTCAGTGTATGAAAGATCCCCATGCATAGTCCACCCTTCCTCCTTGGTTTTGCATCTATGGATTTAACCTATGAAGGACCAAAAATATTCAAAAAAAGTAATGTCTGTACTGAAAACACATGGACTTCTTGCCATTATTGTCTAAGTATACAGTATAGCAATCATTTGGATTGTATTTATGTTGCACTAAGTATTATCCCTAACCCATAGATGATGGAAAGGATAGAGAAGAACATATTATGCTGCATGCAAATCTTAAGATATTTCACTAAAGGGATTTGAGCACCCAAAGTTTTGAGTATTCTAGGATAGAGGTATTAGAACCTATATGTTAGGAACACCAGACATACATTTTTAACTTTCAAATTACAGTCTTCCTCTATACAATTAGCTTTAGAGAGTGTGTGAATTATCAAGTAGGAAAAGGGATGAAAGAATCTATATTTTCTAAATTTTTAATTTTTGAATAATATTAATTTTGTAATACTTTCATCAAAACTGATTTAATAAATAAATAAATAAATAAATAATTGTAAATTAACTATAATAATTGAGTGTCATTTTCAAAGATCTCATCACTAAGCAATAAAAGAAGAAGTCAGATATGTGCTTCTAAAGCCTGAGAAGAAAGAATTCTTTTAACTTCCCTCTGCAAGTGGCTTAAATATTCAATAGCTCTGATACATACCAAAGAGACAGAGCGTTTGGTTTTAATGTGCAATTGCTGTTCAAAAGACTCTGAAAATGCCTGAACTTTAGGGTGAGATCGTCCTTTTGGCTCCAGTGACTCCTTGAGTGACCCGTCGCCTGAGCATTTCCTGGAGCATGGCATGCGAGTTTGGCTTTGGAATGCTTGGTCTTGAGAATGCCTTCGGGGGTGGCAGTCAGATGATGTAGTTCTGGGAGGCACAGGAAACTGGAATATAAAATTAAAACTCTTAACAATATATAGAGGCTATACAACCTTAGCACAGAGACAGGATTCTACAACCTATTAACCAAACAAATCTCATGTTTAACAAATATTATTTTCTTGGTCAGTCAGAACTTTCACTTACAATTAGGAAGCATAATGAATTGATTAAAATATTAAGTAAATCATCCCAAGTTTAACTTTATTACTTTCTATAGCACTGATAGCAAGGTAAATTACAAAATGATTTTATTTTAATTTTAATGAAAGCACAATTTTAAGCAAATAGTATAAAATTTAAATATTATTTTAATATTTATGTCATTTCCTTGGAAAAGGGCAATGAAAGAATCATAAGGAAAAATTAATTTAACTATATACAAATAAAATTAATGTATGTCAAAAGAAACATAAATTTAAAAATTAGGCAAAAACTTTATAAAAATATGCTAGGTGTTATAATATCTAATGAATATCTTTAAGATAAGTAAGTATTCCTTACACACATACAGACACAAAGATCAACTAATACAATGAATGACATCAGTCTCAAAGTGACAAGCTGCACTTACTTTGCTTATTATCAAAATAAGCACAAAGAATAGTTGAAAGAAGCCAAACTTCTTGAAAGAACTATGATATTCTCTCAGTTCCTCTCTCTCCCAAACCCACTCCAATCTAGCTTTTTCTTTTTTTTTTTTTTTTTTTTTTTTTTTTTTTTTTTTTTTTTTTTTTTTTTTTTTTTTTTTTTTTTTTTTTTTTTTTGAGACAGGGTCTTGCTTTGTGGTTCAGGATGGCCCTGAGCTCAACCTCAAACTCAATCACAGCAATCCTCCTGCCTCTGCCTCCCAAGTGCTGGGATTACAGGTGTGAGCCACCACGCCCAGCATTGTGGTATGTGGTGCTGATTGCTATTGGGCGTGAATCTCCACACCCAGTATTGTATGTGGTTAACTGGGATCGAACCCAGGTCCTTGTACTTGCAAGACAGGCGCCGGAACCACTGAACTAACTCCCTGGCCCCTCCAATCTAGCTTTTAGACCAGAACATTTCCAAATTCTGTATACTCTCAAACCCTTATCTTTTTTAAAATTGAATTCTTTCTTGATACATTTTGTATATACATCAAGATCTCACTCAACTTTGGGAATTTATACCAATATATGACATGACTTAATTCTCATTCTTATCCGTTTCCCTGTTAGACCCGAACAGGTCTATTTCGGGAGACACGCCTCAGAGAAACACACAGCGCGGTATGGATGCAAGTCGCAAGAGGTTTATTCAGGGACCGGCGCCGGGACCGTCCTTACATGCAGGAAAGGAACGGCCCCGAAGGGAAAAATGGCACAGCTTATACACATGATTTGGCGGGTTAATAGTTAGGTGGCTTTGGGCAAGAGGATATACTTTTAAATTTATAGGTTGTTTAGCTTTGAAGTGATTTAACAAGGCAAGAATATTTAGCTCATTTCTACTAGGGGTAAAGGTCATTATTTTGTCCTAATTCTTGGGTGATTTTTAACTTCCTTAACATTATCTTAGTTTACCATCCGTTTCTGGGAATGGGAGGGTTTTTACAAGAACTAGGCCTGCTGATCTAAGGAACTAGGCCTGCTATTTCTCTATTTCTGTTTTTCTATTTTTGAAGTCAGTTTCTGACTTTTAATCTTACACTCCTACCCTCCTGAACCCCAACACACACACTCCCTATATACATGTGCTTGCTTGCTTTCTTTTTAAAAACATATTTTTTCTTTCCCCTCGTTATTTACCCCTATCATTTTTTTTCTATTTCACAATACCTATTATACATTCTAAAACTCATTTACATCTTCAGATTCTCATACCAGAGAAAAGACACAGTAATTACATATCTGTGTCCTATTTATTTCACTTATGAGCGTGTTCTCAAGGTATGTTCATTTGAATATAAATGACTCACACTTATCATTCTTATGGCAGAGGAATACTCTATTGTATAAAAAGAACCACATCTTTATCCAGTCTCCAGTTGATGGGTATTTTGGTTGTTTCCAAGATTTACCTAACACAAACTGAGCTGCTATGAACATGGGTACACATATGTCACTATGACATGCATCATTTAATTCTTTCATGTACATACCTAGCAGGGGAATAGCGGGGTCAAATGGGATCTCTAATCCTAGGTTTGGTTTTTTTGTTTTGTTTTGTTTTGTTTTGTTCTGTTCTGTTCTGTTTTTTGAAACAGTTTCACTTTGTAGTTCAGGCTGGCCCTGAGCTCACAGTAATCCTCCTTCCTCTGCTTCTGAAATGCTGGGATTACAGGTGTGAGCCACCACACCCAGCACTGTGCATTGTTTTATGTGGTTATGGAGATCAAACCCAGGCCCTTGGCTTGCAAGGCAGGGCTAGAGCATCTGATCTAAATTCCCAGCTCACTAATCCTAGTTTTTTTGAGTGATCTCCACGGTGGTTGCAACATCCCCACCAACAGTGGAGAAGGGTTCCTTCCTGCCTGCAGCCTTGCCAGCATTTATTACTGGTCAATTTCACAATAGCAGTCATTCTTTGTGGAGTGAGATAAAATCTCAGTGTCATTTTCATCTGGATCTCTCAAATGACGAATGATGTTGAACATTTCTTCATATGGCTGCTTTTTAAGGCTTCTTGGCTGCTTTTACTTCTTCTTCTGAAAAGTGTTCATTTCAGATGTCCATTTTTGAATTGGGTCTTTAAATTTGAGGGGGGTGAATTTTTAAGCTCTTTACGTATTCTGGATAGTCACCTTTTGTCTCAGACCCTTCTCTTAATCACTGAGGAACCTTCAACTTAGTTACGACAGGGCCCTTCTGGAAATAATCTTTTCCACTACTTTGCCCTCAACCACTTCACTCTCTTGCTTTCCCTTGATCTTCTTGCCACTATAATTTAGATGGCTTTTTACTTCTTCCTCAGCTCATGATTATTGGAGTACCCTTAAGGTGTCAGACTATGCTTCCTTTCCTTCCCTTCCTTTCTCACTTTACCTGATACCCCTAAATATCTGACTCTGAGCTTCAATTTCTAGTAATGATCCAATTTTCTAATTTAGATTAGGAAATCCAATCAGAACTCTCCCCTGCATGTCTGCTCATTGAATTTATGTTGGTATTCCAAAAGCACTTAGCCTGACTCATCCAAATCTGAATTATCACATAAAAATTGGAGGCCATGTTTTGGGCTAGGCCTCTATGCTAGGTCCAAATAATCCACACCAACCAGCAACAGGTCACCCATTTTAAAGTTCCAAATCAGTAAACTAAAACTAAGCTATTTACCCAACCCTCCAAGATACCAGAAGAAATGAAAGATATCAAACTTATGAAGCAAGCTAGTTTCAATTAGCATGATAAATAAAGTTCCTTTGTCTCCGATCTTTACACAAAAGAAGTGGTCTAAATTAATTTAATGTTATTTTATCAGCTATTTTTCTATTATTCTTTCTCCTTTTCTTTGCCTTACAAGGAAAGTAAATTTGGAATGATCATTCCATTTTTTTGTTCTCTGTGATTTTTTTCACCTTTTCTCTGATTTTAAAACCACCCTCCTTGGACATGGTGGCACATGCCTATCATCCTAGCACTCCAGACGCTGAGGCAGGAGGGCTGCCACAAGTTCGAGGCTGGTCTGGGCTACACAGTATGTTCAAATCTAGCCTGAACCTCAAAACATGACATTAAGCAAATTAAAAGTATATATAAAATAATAGCACTCTCTTCTGATCAGCCTCAGTCTATGTGAACACTAATTCTGTTTGAGATACAGAGAGGTGGGTCATATGTTGACTAAAACTCTCCAGTGATCTTGCTCTTCCAGACATACCAATCTGAATAACTTCACCACTAAACTAACTTTACAGGATCCATGGAACCAGGTGATAAACCTTGGCTTTAATACAATATGAAAAGATACACTGAAGACAGGGAGAAAAGAGTGTTCTCCATGATTTATCCCCCAATTCCAAATAGTATGCAGCCTGGAGAGAGACATGTTGCATGTGCTTGGAAGAGAGAAAGGAATAATGTCCAACCCCTAACCTTGAAAAACAGTGCCAGCTCAGGAAGAACCACATAACCCCTTACCACCCACCAGGCCTCATGAATTACACCTCTGGGGCCACGTGAGCCAGGCGGCCGGAGAACTGCTCCACCCGTCCTCTTCCAAATGGGAGCAGCCCAGAGAAGAGCAAAACTCTGCCCACTAGAGAGCAAAGCATGGAAGTTAGCACCAGAATTTACCTTCAGGCTCAGGACCAGGCCCTGCAACAGTCGCACTCCATTTGAGGCAGCAACCAAGAGTCTTATATCCAGAAGTATACCAGCTGAGCCTTTTCACCCACCCCAGCATCACACAGAGACATGTACTCAGACTGAGCAGTGGGATGATCATTGCTAGCTGCAGTGTGGGCTTGGCCAGATGCCTGGGATTGTGCAGATCCTTGCAGCTGTGAGACTCGGGTGCGGCTCAGGGGCTCACCTTGAAATACAAGGGACTGCCTCTCCCAATAACCTCAGCGCAGCATAGAGCAATAACCTATTTACCAGAGGAAAAAAGGGTAGTGAGCGCGGTACTCTGCTTCAGAACTCAGTGTTTGATCAGGAAGGTCACAGTGGCATTCTCACCCAGGCCAGTGCACATAGAGGGATCTCCAGAACATCCCCAGTTCCAGACAGAGACACATGGCTCCACTCCACCAGACTTACATTTCAGCCAGCATCTCTTCTCTCTGGTTGCAACATTCTTAGGTCTCGAGTTCACCTCAGAACAATAGGCATCCCAGGGCAATGTGGGCCTTGGTCCTGCCCCAGCACTGCACTGGTCTCAGTGGGCTTTGGGTTCAGGATGGACCCAGAATCTTACTATTAGGGGCCACAGGACTTCCTATGTCATTTTCTCTGACTTGTGGCAGCTTTCATGGAGAGAAGAATTTTCTACTTCTACGAAGAAAAGAAATGCAAACAGCAAGTTGTGCCACCGGAGCTTGGAGCTGATTTTTCCACAGTGTTTCTGCCCACAGTCTTAGTATTTGATCACAGGCTAGTAACCATGGATTGAGATGATGAACTATGCTTCTTAATTTGTTCTCTGATTCATGCTGTGTAGCGTATCATGGGCAGGTTTAGCAAACCTGTGCTCTGATTGCCCTCTAGTGATGAAACTGACAATGTACCAGCCAACATCCAGGCTGGGGGCAACCCGGATAATCCTTCACCCAAATAGTGGAAGTGACTAAAGGCGAAGAGAACACAACCATCCTGCTTCAAATTTAAGAAAGACAAAAAGAAAACAAGATTATAAAAACCAAGAGAAATATTTAAACTCTCTTTTATGGTTTATATGTAGGTGTCCCCCCAAAATACTCAAGCATTCATAGGCAGGGCTTTGGGAAGGTGATTAGATAATAGTGGCCTTATTATACTTAACTTGCTTTTAGGTGGTTGAAGCTGACCCAGAAATGGGATACTCCTGATATGACTTGCTAGGTTGTGTCTCCCTTCTCAGCTCTTTCTTTCCCGTCTACTTCCTTGCCACCAAATGTGAGCAGCTTGTTGTCCACTATGCCCCTCTACCACGCTAGCCTGCCATACAGCCAGCTGAATTTGGACCAAAGCATGAACCAAAATAAAACTCTTCTTTTTTAAGTTGTGGTTGTTGAGCAATGTGTCTCAGTAACAGAGCAATCTCTAAGAAGTGGAGAAGTGGCACTGCCACTGTGACTCCACCCATCCATGTGGTTAATAATCCTTGGGAATCAGAAGGTTTGGAGACACAGCTCTAGAATGCTGTAAACCAAGCTGAATGGGAGATTACAGTCATCTCTTAGAAGCAGAGAATAATGATAAAATGTAAACAGTAAAGACCAGGCTTAGGGAACAAGAACTCTATTGACAGTTGGGCTAGAGACCAAGTGTGTTCTTCTGTGGCAGAAAATGTCTACATTTATTTTATGTCCTGAGATTTTTGTGGAAGAATGAGATTGCCAACAAGCCTCAGGAATTTATAGGAAACATGACCTCACTTAGTAAAGTGAAAGACCAAAACCTGGTCATACAGTAATGCTCCGACACTGTGGTGGTTAATTAATGGTCAATTTAAGTGGGAACACCCAGCTGTATTGAATTACTGGGGTTCTGGTGACTATCATAAAAGGAGGTGAGGATTTTAGGCAGACTTCTTTCAGAGAAGCTATGGTTATTCTCTTCAGCTGAGCTCCCCCTTCACTGAGGGATGTCACCTCTTGTTTCTCAGTACAGATTCTTTGGCATCTAGCACTGGCCACTGAGCATCTTGGGACAGACTCTCTGGCCTCCGGTGGCAGCTCTTGGACTTTCTGGGGAGGACCCTTTGGTTTCCCATCACAGATTCCTTGGTCTCCTGATACGGACTTACATAAGACATTGCCGTGAGCTCCGGATCTTCAGCTGGACTGTATAGGACATTGCTGTGGATCCAGGCCCTTACCTGTGCTCCTCAGATCTCTGTCATGCAGATAGATCTCTTGCACCTTTCTCCATTTGACTCCAATAAGCACTAATACAAAACTGGTACCTAGATTGGGTTGATTGCTGTGACATTGCCTGGCCATGTGGTCTAAGACGCTTGGAAGTTAATTTGGAAGGGTTTTGAGAGACCAGCTAAAGAGTCAGTCAGCCCTGGAACTCTAAACTATACAGGAAACTCTGGTCAGAACCCCCCAAAACAGAGTATGCTGCAGATGCTGCCAGGTAGGATCACGCTCAAAAGATTTCTGCTGGAAAGAAGAGCTGCACTAACTCTTGGATCCCAAGCAATGTATGATGTGGCTTGTCAGAAGATTTGCCTGCACTTTGTCTGTGTTCAGAGACTGCCCAGGTGGCAGAAAAATTTCAGTGCAGGGTAGTGTTCAGGTGGTGGCGTGGCTATTGTTGAGGTATATTGGCCAGATTTACGGTGGGGATCAGCAGGGTGATTTTTTTCAGTTTGGCCAGAGGGGAAGCTGCAGGGGAGCTGTGGAGGAAGGGTGAAGCAGAGGAGAAGTGGTTTGGGGGATGGAACCAGATAGTAGCAAAGAGGGTCTGAGGCCTGTTGCCAGAAGGAGAGTACAAGACACTCTAATAGGCATCTCCTAGTGTTGCTGTGAACTTAATGAGAAGCAAGGACTGTAATTTCAATAGATCTCTTCATATGATTTTTAACATGATATAATGTTCTCAGATATTGGTATTACTAAATTTGTGTTACATTAAGGGCTAAGGCTTCATTACCCAGGTTTCTTATGTTATGCAATACAATTAAACTTTAAACCATGTACTTAAGTGGAAAATAAGGAAGTTTTAAAACTTGAAGCTGTGTTTTTTAATGTGGATACACTATATTGGTATATGGCATTTTGTAAACAAATAACTGCTTTTTTACTTCTGTATATTATTTTTCTTTTTGCTTTTTGATATTTTAAACATTGTTTAATATCAAAGACATTTTTAGGGCTGGGAATTTAACTCAATGGCACCATGCCTGCCCCACAGGTATAAGGCCCCCAGATCAATCCCTGATACCAAAAAGGAAAATAAAACAAATAAATAAGTACATTGGGGAGGGTACTGAGGATCGAACTCAGGACTTTGATGCTTAAAAGGCAGGCACTGTAGCCACTGAGTTGAATCCCTGGCCCACATTTTTTAGAGTACTGATCGTTAATAAAAATAAATAAGATTTTAGAAGAAAGTGTAAAAGAAAGGAGTTGTAAATGTGTACAAATTTGTAGTTTGGGGCACCTGTTTGTAATCATGTTATTTAGTCAAAACACTGTGATTTTAATTTTGGAGTTTGAGAGCCCTTTCACTATTTGTTCACAGTTTGGAAATTTGAATTGTACATATGTAATTGTTATAGTAATGTAAATCTGAATAGATTATGACATGTTAACTCTATATATCTATCACTGGATACTATGGTTTAAAGAAATGTGGCTGCTTATTAACTTGACCTGGGCTGGACTGTGGTGGTTCATTAATGTCAACTGAAATGGGAACATGAAACTTAACTGAGTTAGCATGTTTCTGGGGAACAGTGTATAAGGAGAACAGGACACAAAGATTTTATGTGTACTTCTCTCAGAAAAAGTTTGGCCATTCTCTGGGCTGAGCTCCCCTTTCAGCGAGGATGGCTGTTGTGCTCTTTGGATGACCTCTGCTCTTCACCTTCACCATTGGCAGACACTTCAGCTGGGAGCTCTGGGCTTTGGGCACCACCTCCTGTTTCTCAGTGCAGATTCTTTGGTTTCCAGCGCCAGCTTTCCAGCATGCTGGTGCAGACTCTCTGGCCTCTGGACCTCGGATGAGGACTCTGGTCTTCTATCACAGGTTGTTCAGCCTCCTGATACGAACCTGCACAGGACTGTGCTATTGACTCCAGCCCTTTAGCTGGACTTGTAGAGGACACTGGCATGGGATCTGGGTCTTGTCTGGATTCTTCAGGTCCCTAGCACACAAGTGGATCTCTTGTACTCTTCTGCATCTGACTCCAAAACTATTGACTAACACAGATGGAAATTTTTAGGTACCTGAAGTACCCATTTGAGTAAAACTCAGAGTTTCAACAGAGCACAGAAACTGATTCAACACTTTAACATGGAAAAATGCAGAAATGGAAGCACTTTTTAACAGTCAAGCAGAAGTCCTTGGGTGAAAATTAAAGCAAAACTAAGTGTACAATGAAAGGTATCAAAGATATATCTAACACAAGAATAAATGAACTTGACTATTTGAAGGCTCCTTGAAAATACTCATGTGAAAAAATGGAAAAATACTGAAAAAAAACTTGTGGGAACTTTGGAGCAACATTAAAAGAGCAAATATGCAAATCAAAATTTTTCAGATGTCAGGGGCCGAGGAGTTAGCTCAGTGGTTCCGGCGCCTGTCTCGCAAGCGCAAGGGCCTGGGTTCGATTCCCCGGTAACCACATAACAATACTGGGTGTGGAGACCCACACCCAGCAGCAACCAGTACCACATACCACAGTGCCGGGTGTGGTGGCTCACGCCTGTAATCCCAGCACTCGGGAGGCAGAGGCA
>PVIR01034206.1:0-17330 GCA_004026965.1 Petromus typicus
GAAACAGGCGCCGGAACCACTGAGCTAACTCCCCGGCCCTGGGCTCTCAGTTTTTAAAGGCTCGCTCTCAGTGGTATGGATTGTCTTTTCAGGCTATTGGTTGTTTCCTTTGCTGTGCAGAAGTTTTGAACCCCAATTTGCCCCAACTTATTGATTCTTGGTATTATTTCTTGTGCTGTTGGGGTTCTGTTCAGAAAGCCCTTGCCTACATCTATGTCTTCAAGAGTTTTGCCCATTTTACCCTCCAGCAGATTAAGTATTTCTGTTTTAACATTTAGATCTTTGATCTACCTTTATTTTATTTTAGTACATGGTGAGCTGTATGTGATCAGGTTCAATTTTCTTCATGTAGATAGCTAATTTTTCCAGTACCATTCATTCATTCATTCATTCAGAGACAGGGTCTTGGTAGGTTGTCCAAAGTGTCCCTGAATTCACTGTATAACCCAAGATGGCCTCTAAATCACAGTTATCCTCCTACCTCAGCCTCCCAAGTCCTAGGATTATAGGCATATGCCACTGTGCCTGGCTCCAGCACCATCTGTTAAAAGAGACTCTTTTTCTCCAGTATTTGTTTTTGGCCCCTTGGCCAAAGATCAAGTAGCTAAATTTGATACAGTTTGTTTGGTTTTTTTTCCAGTACCTTAATTCAAAACAAAGTTTAAATTTTTTTAGAAAATAACCTTCCAAGAAAACAGTGAAACTTCATGTAGAATCGATTGACTTTTAAGCTGAAATATAGTGTCTAACTTTCAAAACAGGTGTTTACTATCTAAGACTACTTAATATGTGGTTGACAGTATTATACTTACAATAACTATCCTTAAGGGGACTTGAGTTTATCTTTGAGACTTCTGTCATCTGTCTGTGGAACGTTAGCATTATAAATACCAACTGATGTAGTAAACAGATGCGCTTGGAAAATAAGAAACTTGCCAGAGGTATTATCTTTCCTGTTAAGTAAATACATGCCGTTGACAAACATTTTTTTTTCTGTCAGTATTAGTAAAATGGAGTTTGCAATAGATAGCCATTAAAATTCTTTTAAGGATTTCTTGAAGATATTAAAAGCTAGAAATCCAATCAGGTAATGTATTATGCAATATAAATATTTTTTAAAACAAGACCTTATGTCGCCCCTTCTGGCCTTAACTCATGATCTTCCTGCCTCAACCTCTTGACTGCTGGGATTACAGTCTTCTGCACCACACTTGGCCTATAATCCTTTTAAAGATATTAGTATCACCAGTTTATAGGTAAAATTATTCCTATTTTTACAGTTTCCATTTTTAACCACTTACCAGTCTGATAATTTAAATCAAGGATGACCAAAAATTGCCTGTTTTTCTTTAATTTTTATAAGATAATATAACAGGAAATATAAAAGTAAAAATTTTATTAAAATTACTCAATAGAGGAATCAACTGGTTGAAATGACACTTACCTTTGCCTGAGTGATGTTTAGGAGATTAAGTATATAAATAAACACATTGCCTGAGTGACGCTTAGGGTACACTGTTAAGTAAAACAGTCAGGTACTTTACTAAGTAAGCCAAATGAGAAGTGGGACCTTGCTCTGTTTCATTATATAGCCTTGTTCTTTTTAGCATACATACTGACTTCCTAAGACATATTGTTATATTTAACCAATTTTTATTGTTTAAATTTATTCCAATTGTTAACCTGTAGCTCGTGAATATGATTTTGCAATCTAGCTTTGGTCACTTAGAAAATTGGTAAGTATTAAGCCCATCTATAAGTTATGTCCAAAGTAGAAAAACGAACTATTCTTAGATATGCTGTCACTTGTTTAAGACCTGATCTGTATATTCAAAATTACCTTAACATTTTTCAGTAGCCATTGTTCAAAAGAGTACTTTTGGAAATATTCCTTTGATATTTCTTAAGTGCCTTCAATTTCTTCCTTTTGGAAAGAATTTGATATTTGAAAAAAAAAAATCATTGTAACCCAATTCTCAATTGAAGAGAGTGTCAGTTTTAGTTAAAAATTAGCAATGACCAGAGGGATAGAACCAGGGATATAAACCTGCCATTTATAACGTTAAGAATGTACATAGAAGAAAAAAATTCAAAATTATTTCGTGCAGTGGCAGCTGAAAATAGTATCTAAAGGTGACTATTCTGAATAGAGATGACTTTTATTGTTGGTATCTTTTCCAGTTTAGGTCAGTGCTATGCTGACTTAATATTGTGGTTTATAGAAAAAGTTGGTGAATGTATTATTCTTTTCATTTTAAAACATATCAGAATCTACAAAACAACATTTATGGTAGTTGCATGGTAATTGTTACTTATCTTAGTTTTTATTCTGTAATATGTGGTTATCCATGATCCTGTTTTAATTTCAAGCAACTATTCCATCTAACTGGTGCTTGCTTATATGTGTTTTTTTTTACAAAAATTGGCTTGAGTTGCATTATATGTATAACCAAATAACTTTTGATATCAGGGTTAAATTCAGTGCAGGTAATAGCTAATAATCTATTTATATGTCTTTTTGCAGAGGAACTTTTGATATGGAGGTTTCATGTTTTTTGAAGGAATTTTTCTTTTTTAAAAACTTTCAGATAGTAAAGTTTGATGAAATACCCTCATCTGTAGGAATTAAAAGATACTAAAAAGTACCTCTAGGGCCTTTTTAGTGATGCTTTAACCACTGAAGTTCTAAATAATTTAATATTATGTAAAGACCATTAACAGTAGATTTGAGTGCAGTTATTCTGCAAGGAGTTGACAGTTCAGAAGGAGCCAGCCAGATAAGCCCTCAAAACTCCTTGAACTTTGAGTATTTTCTATTTCACAATATATAACATACATTCTAGAACTCACTTACATCTTCATTTTCTCATACCAGAGAAAAGATACAATATTTACACATCTGTGAAATAGAAAATACTCAAGGTGAAATAGGTTGAAGGGGGAAAAATAATGAGATTATAACAAAAAAGAAAGGAAACAAAGTTTATGCATGTAGGGGGTGGGGGTGGTAGGGTGGGTAGGGCTATGGGAAAAAAATGAGAATTAAGTTGTGTCATATACTGGTACAAATTCTCATTGTTCAGTGCAAGCATGATGTATATATGCAATGTACCAATAAAGATTTCATTAAAAAAAAAACTCCTTGAGCTTCTGGTAGGGGGAGGGGCATAGTGAGGAACACACAGCGAACTACTGATTGTACATCTCAGTATGCGATAACCATTGTGGGAAGTGATAAGAGGAATAAATATAGATATGAGAATTTGCTGGCTAGAGAGGGAAAGGGAGCCAATGAAGATGACCTAAGCTGAGAGAAGAAAGAATATTTCTGGCAGAACATCTTGTTTAAAGATCTTGGAATGGTAAGGAACTTGGCCTTTGCTAGGAACCGAGAGAGTCCACTGTGACTGGAAAAAAATGTATTAAAAAGAAAGGGAAGGTTAGCAGTGTGATACAGGAGACAGGGACTGGATCACATGAGGCCTGAGACCATGTGATGGGTTTTGATTTTTGTTTTAACATCCTTGAGACACCATTGCAGAACTTTTTTTTTTTTTTTTGAGACAAGTTCTCGCTTTGTGGTTCAGACTGGCCCTGAGCTCAGCCTCAAACTCACATCACAGCAATCCTCCTGCCTCTGCCTCCCGAGTGCTGGGATTACAGGTGTGAGCTACCATGCCCGGCACTGTGGTATGTGGTACTGGTTGCTGCTGGGGTGAGTCTCCACGCCCAGTGTTGTTATTTGATTACCGGGGATCGAACCTGGGCCCTTGTGCTTGCAAGACAGGCGCTGGAACCACTGAGCTATATCCCCGGCCCTATTGCAGAATTTTTAACAAAGAAGTAAAGTGACCAGGTTTAGAATGATCTCTGATTGCTGTGTGAAGAAGAGTGGTTTGGAAGATGCTTAGGATAAATGCTGGGAAACCAGTTAGGTCGTGCTGAAAGAAAGTACTGAGGGCTCATCCAAAGGGAGAATCCTGTAGGCAGTGCTTTTCAGAGTTGGTCACCTGGGTACTTACTAGAAATGAAGATTTGTAGGCCTCTACTCTAGACGCATAAAGTCTGAAATTTTGGAAATGGGGTTCAGAAGTTACTTTTGAACAAGCCCTCCAGATGATTCTGATGCTTTCTCAATGTTCTGACCTCCTGTTGTCAGCCATGAGGTGTATGGTTTTTTGGTGCAGGTGAAGTTCTAGGCTGATGATATAGGTAGAAAGTGTAACTGCATGAAAATGGTGGTTGAGAGAGGAAGAGAATGGTTTTACTAGAATGAAACCCTTGGACATTTGGGCATCTTAGATAGGAAAAGCTAGTAAGAGAATTAAAGGATTGGTTAAAAAGATAAAATCACTAGGAGAGTTTAAAGAAGCAAGAGACGAAGAAAGCGTTCAATTTGTCGTTAAATGATTTTCCTGTGCATAGTTTCAGAAAAGTACAGTGGTGGGTACCAGCTTTCTATAGATTGAGAAGGAACCTGGAAGAGAAGGAGTAAAGAAAACTTAATTTACTCATTTAAGACATCCTTTCCCCTTAAAGGGTAGGTATTTAATATTCTAAAAGTATGAAAAATAAAAGTAAATAAGCTGGCAGGGCAGTTACCTGAGTAGTATTTTAATTGACATCTTCTGTGGGTTTGATTATGGTTTGCCTTTCGCAAAACTCATGTTGAAATCTGATCCTTAATATACCAGTATTGAGAGATGATGGGACCTTTCAACGGTCTTTCCCTAAAGATGATATTTTTCTTGGAAGTGAATCCATTCTTCTGAGAGAAGAATGCTATAAAGTGAAGCTGCCTCTCAAGTGTTCTTCTGTACGTGCCTACTTATGCTTTTGTTTTTCACTATGTGATGATGCACCAAAAGGCCCTCAGTACAAAATACAGTCATCTCTTTCAGCTTGTCACTTTCAGCTTGCAGAACCAAGTATATTCTCTTTTGTACATAACCCATTTTTAAGTGTGTTGTGATAGTACCAGAAAAGAAGTTAAGACAACAACAGCTGTATAATAAGATCTCACTGAACCTACCAATTCTAAAATATATGACTTAATAGATAATCAAACTCATTTACTGTTGTCTTTACAAGGTTGCAAGGAATACTATAATACACAGTAAAGTTACAGAAGGATAGGAGTGGGGATAGGTAACCTGAAAATGTTTTATTTTTAACATGATTAAAAACTACATTAGCATTTGCTTTACATCTAAATAACTTTAAAAATACTCTTATTCCTTACAGATGGACTCATCACTTTGCTTCTTTTTATGATTTTTTTGAGATAGGATCTTGCTGTACAGTCCAGGCTGGTCTTGATTTCTTGATTCTCCTGAGTCATTGTCCCAAAAGCTGGAATTACAAGTGTGTATTACCATGCCTGATTTGATTCACTTTCTGTTACTATTATATATCCAAAGGAAAATGTCTTTAAATGCATTTTATAATTCAGACTTTGTAATATTCTTTAATTGTTCCAACTTGTTAAAATAATTCTAATGTAAAATATTGTATCTTTGGAGGAGTGTGTATCTGCCAGTGTGAAGGCAAGAATGAGAGAGAAAGAGAGAAATAGAAATAGATTTTCTTTTTCTGTATGAAATGTGTTTGCATGCCTAAAATTTAAAGAAAAACATATGGTTACATTAGCATATGCTCAATGTTTAATTCAATAGCTATAGAAACTCATAAAGTTAGTTTCTTTTGCCCCCAGCTCAACTCATGTCTGAAATAGACCTCTTATTAGGAATTTGGTGTTTTTCTTCTCACTCCATTGTCTGTGCATATATTCCATACACATATATGTGTTTTAGAAACATAATGAGGTTATGATAATGTTTTGTAGTTTTTCCACCGAACAGTACATCTTAAATCTAAAGGGCTGGTTTTTGACTTTAGAACATTAGACTGACCTAGAGATCTGAGATCTCTGTGGTCACTTGCCTCATTATCTTGAGACATCACTTACTGTGTTTCTTCATCTCTAAAATTTATAGATATTGTGGGGTTGACTTGAAGTTTACTAATAGCTCTTAAATGTTATTTAGGAATGCTAAGGTTTCAAAGAGCACACATTTTCTTGAATTAAATATAGAAAGTGATTTAACTCAATCCAACTGTGAACACTTAACAAGATAAACTCTTGCCAAGTTAACAGCACAGTAGTGGTGTAGGGGTAGAGGAACAGTGAATAAGACTAATAGGATTCCTAATCATTTCCTAGGTTCCTCTTTAAGTATTCGTACTGGCTTTAATGATAGCAATGACTTTTAAAAAGTCACCTTGACTCCTTCGAGTTAAGCTTATTGACCGAAAAATCATGTTTAGCAGGAATTAGGGAAGTGAGTGGGTCAGTGTACAGTTCTATCCACTTACGGCTCATGCTAGGTGAGACAAATGGGACATATGGCCTGCTCAGCATTCTTTCAGGAACTGGGTAATTTTCTCACAGAAGTGTTTGGGAAAAGCTAGGGCACTGGGAATAGGAGCCAGAAGTATGCTCTTTGGCATCTAGCCTGAATTATTTTCTAAGTGAAGTTTTCATGACAGACTTGGGAAGGGAAAAGCAGTCTTAGCTTGAAGAATCTTTGGGTGAAGGCATTCAGTTTTTAAATTAGCATTGCTACATTATGCTTATAAATTATTATTGAAAAATACTTTCTTCTTTCCTGCTTTGAACGTCTTAAGTTGTTGATTTTATTTCCTTTTAGGATTTGTGTGTGTGTATGTGCATGCATAATTGGGTGTGTGGCACAGGGGATTGAACCCCAGGACATTTACACTGAGCTGTGTCTCTCTAGCCCCTTTTAAAATGTTTTTTATTTGGTTCAAGCTTGCTAAGTCACTGAGTTAGGTTTTAGTTTTTTATTTCTGTTTTTATCTTCTTTGTGCTCAGCATTTTTTCTGCTAACATTTTATATATTCTTTTTATTCTTAATTTTTAGCTTTTTTCTGATATTTTCGTGTCACTCTTAGATAGTTTTAAATCCCTAACCTTTATATTTGAATTTTCACTTGAACTCCTTTTAATTACTTTTTTCCAAATAGAATTTTATTAAGGCAAAGACACACATATTAGACTTGAGAAAACTAAGAACTCCACCAGTGGCTTGCCCAAGGAGAGCTTTGATTTAAATTTACTTTTTAACATTGATATTTGCTTTTATTCTATTTTCCTGGTTCTGAGAAGGATACCTCAACTGTATTTCTTACCCTAAGCAAGACATTCAGAATATTATTTTCCCCTTCCTTTTATTTACCAGCAGCTGTTGAAGTTTCTCCTGGGAAATTTTCTTACCTCTTTAAGAAATTTTTGAGCTTATCTTCAAAGTTTCAGTCTGAGTAGTGTTTGTATTCCATAGGCAGAATTTCTACCTTTATGTGAAATAAGTTTATCCATAGTAAAGTCTTTAAATGGATTGCTGTTGTATTGTCTGTTATCCCATGAAATCATTCCTTCTCCTTCCTCTTTCTTCCTCTCCCTGTCTCTGTATTTCTTTTTCTTTTACCTGGTACTGGAAACTGAACCCAGAACCTTTGTACTGACCTACATTGCCAGTCATTTTTATTTTATTTTTTGAGGCCATCTCACAAAGTTGCTCAGGCTAGGTTCAAACTTGTCATCCTCCTTCTTCAGCTCCCAAGTAGCTAGGGTTATATTCTCAAAGGTATTTAAAATTTTTCACAGACCTTTTTAAAAAATAATAATCTTGGGCCAAGGATTTAGCTCAGTGAGTCTGGCATCTGCTTGGCAAGTGCAAGGTCCTGAGGTCGATCCCCAGTAACCACATACAGCAATGCCAGTATGGTGACTTAAGCCTACAAGCACAGCACTGGATAACCACATACCACAGAGCCAGCATGGTGGCTCTTACCGAGCACTGGAGAGGCAGAGGCTGGAGGATTGCTATGAGTTCGAGGCTGAGTTCAGGACCAGCCTGAACTACAAAGTGAGACCCTGTTTAAAAAAAAATTTTTAGCAAAGTTAGCTTTTTAAAATCTAAATTTAAAATCAAACTAGACATTAGCAGTCTTTACCTAATGTTTATTGCTGAGTTTATTTTTTTAGAACTTATCCCACAGTTTATGTTTGCTATAATAGTAAATGCTTGGAAAGTGTTTTACAGCTTGAAATACTACCAAGAAAAATTTTAAAGAGAATACTAATAGGAGAATTATAGCATATCAATACTGTAGTGTTTCATTTTGTAAAGATTTTATCAACCACATTGATATGTAATATATTTTTCTATGAAAGTAAAAGTCAGTATGGCTGTCCTTTAGCTTCCGGTGTGCTGGGCTCTGAGTCAACATCTCTAATTGGATAAGGTTCTGATGTAGATGGGTCAGCTAAAGCCTCATTTGATAGCTGTCACTATATGACATCCTTTCTCTAAAAGCAGACTAAGTCTTTTGTCCTTAGCAGAGCTCATCGTTGTTACTGTTTTAAGGTCAGTAATATTGATCTTCAGTTTTTTATATCTTACAGGGCATCTCATTCTTTCATTGTACATTTCTGTGTATTTCTCTTACTCTGAGGACTAAATTAGCTCAGGATATTACTAGCTTTCTTGGCTGTCTCTTCCCAAAAATAAGACATTGAAAGGAAAATGTTTCTGTTCTCTATATAAAATATAGAAAGAAATACTCATCACGCACATACAAAAATCCTATTAAGAATTTAGTCAATTTGAGCACCATAGCAGTGCTAATCCTAGATTCTTTCATTAAACTTTAAATGTATAAATGTATAAAAAGCATTTCAAAATTAGAAATGTCCAAAAATTCTGATTTTGTTTACTTTAGGTCTCCTGAAATGCTTTAACATTCAATATTGTTTTATTTAGTAGGCCTTAAAAATTCTTACAACTGAATAGGTTATCTTGGAGTTTTTTTTAATGTCTTGTTTTTGTAAATAATCACTTACGTAATTTAGATTCTGAAAAAACTTAAAGGCCTTCTTAATTTCAGCAGCACGGTGATAGCTGCACAGCAAGTCCATATGTTATTGTATTTTAATAATTATATTTTGAGGGGGAGAGCTATGGCCAACCGCCAAGAGACTGAAGCTGTTGGTTGTAAGTATTCACATTTTTTCAACAGAAAAAAAATATTGTCTATTTTAAATAGTTGAATGTTTTTATCTCATAGCATCTGCTGTATGAAATAACATTTCTAGGTCCTACTGTAAAATTTAAATGAATATTTCCATTAGATGAAAAGATTGATTTCTTTTTTTGTTACTACCAAATATGGACTTGCTGCCACAGGCGTGCTAATTTTGCAATCTCCTACACGCGATTTGCTCCTTTCCGCCTCTGTGTTTTTGGCACGTTATTATTCTCTCTACCTGAAGTATCCTCATTCCTTTCCATTTCCACTACTGCTCTCAAAACTTGCATTTAAAATTATTTCCCCCAGAAATTCTCTCATAACTTACTGCATATACCTGTTACTTATTTTCTCTGCTTTATCTTGATTTAAACTATACATGGATTAAGCTAGTATGAGTTATATTGCAGTGATGTAACAGTTTCCTCTAATTTTTACAGCTATCCTGTGAACTATTTTCTTTTTACAGAAGAATTAAATAAATTCCTCAGTTACACTTTTAGGTTGAACTGTAAACGTGAGCTTTTCCCTAATTTTAAAAAATATTACTTCATGTAATACCATTCTGTCTTTCTGTTTCTCAACTCACTAATAGCTCTTAAAACAATCATATTGTAAACTACGTTGCTAAGGTGTAATTTACATAAAGTAAAATGTACCTATTTTAGGCATATAGTTTGCATTTTGCAAATAGATGTACCCATGTAACTACCGCCATAATGTGGATATAGAAGATTTAGATTAAGTCTTCCCAAATTCCCTTCCTCCTTTGTTTTGATCTCTTTCCCCCTTTATCTCCCCCCATAACAACTGATTTGAGTTCTGTCACTATATATTGGTTTTTGTTTGTTTTACAGTTCATACAAATTAAGTGTTAGAGTATGCACTCTTTTCTGGCTTCTTTTGTTCAACGTATTTGAGCATTTTCCTTTCTATGGCTAGGACAGTGTTGTACTGTGTGTGTGGGTTTATCAGCTTATCTGTAATTATTTGACTTGTTTCTAGTTCTTGACTATTATAAATGAAGCTGTTATGAAAATCCTTGTACAAGTCTTTGAATACTTGTTGCCATTTTCTTGAGTACATACCTGAGAGTGACTGTGACATTTGTATTTCCCCCCTCAGTATATGAGGATGTTAGTTGTTCCTCATCCTCATCAACACTTTCATGGTCAGTTTAGGATCTTTTGTTCTGCTGGTGGTCTGGGGTATAATATCTCATTGTGGCTTTTCATTGGCATTTCACTGGTGACCAATGATATTGAACATCTTTGATTTATTAGCTATTTGTATCTATGTTTTGGTAAGTTGTTATATTCTTACTTATTTAAAATATAATATTCTGTTCTGCTCCTAGACTTCTGAGAGTTCTTTATACAGTCTGTTTCTATATTCTATGTCCAACGTATTGAATATATTTTCTTCCAGTTCATTTTATGAAGTCCAGCCTATGAAGTTCAGAGATAGTTTTTTCCCTCATTGCTCATATTTTTAGTTTCCTGAGAAATTATACCTACGCCAAAGTTGTGAAAATTGTCTTCTAATTTTATTCTAGAGGTTTTTATACTGTTGGCTTTCATATTTAGATCTGTGGTTCATTTCTGTACACCTTTGTTTCCTCCTTTTAACTGTTGATATAGGTAGCTTGTGAACATGTGTCCTAGAGCGGTCGGCCATATTTTTATCCACCCCTTTTTTTGCATCTAAGAACTATAGTAGATTGTAAAATCATTGGTCATACAAATAGAAATGTCAGTAAGCCATTCCAGTAGATGCTTTTAGAAATTTGTTTCCTTGGTCCTTTAGTTGACTTCAGATCGTTTACTTAACAGTAAGTTGAAAAGAAATGAAGTAGAAGCACCACAGAAAGTACTGGATTAGAGGATCCAAACCAGAGCTGAAATAGAGATTGTGTTGCACATTAACAATGAAAATGGGAATTTAAAAAAAAAAAGAAAAGTGGGGCCGGGGAGTTAGCTCAGTGGTTCCGGCGCCTGTCTTGCAAGCACAAGGACCCGGGTTCGGTTCCCCGGTAACCACATAACAATACTGGGTTTGGAGACCCACACCCAGCAGCAACCAGTACCACATACCACAGTGCCGGGCGTGGTGGCTTACGCCTGTAATCCCAGCACTCGGGAGGCAGAGGCAGGAGGATTGTGATGTGAGTTGGAGGCTGAGCTGAGGGCCAGCCTGAACCACAAAGCGAGACCCTGTGTCAAAAAATCTTAAAAAAAAAAAAAAGAAAAGAAAAGTATTTGATCTTTGTGGTATTTATATGGTCGACCTTATTTAATGGGAGTTAAAATACCTAGCTGGAAAACTTAAATGGATATTATGCTATTCCTGGGATAGCATAACTGGTGTTTTATGTTTTATGTCTAGCATTGTTTTCACTTTTGTAAATTTGTTTGAAAATATTTTGAAGTTACTTTTCATTTTGTTAACAAAGTTTATTCAAAGGTACCCTAATTCGATTTAAATGGCAGAAATAATATCTGTTTCCATTTAGCATTCTTTAGTATAAGCAATAGGAAACTTTGGTAAATTTAAAATAATTTACTATGGTATAAGTTCATACTTCTAAAAATTGAAAAGCTGAGTTTTAGGAAGAATGGATATGTGAGCAGTTTTAGGATCTAGAGAGCAAGGAATGATGAGTAGTTTTTATAAGGTTCTACTAGAATAGAGCTTTTCTCATTGTTTTTCTTCAAGTGATCAGTCTGCTTGAGAATCAGATTTCTCAGAGTGAAAGGGACTGATTGACTTTGTTTGTTTGTTTGTTGTATTTTAGTCTACTTTGTGCTAGTTAGAGGATAAATATGATTGCACATGTGTTTTAGAAGGGGTGCTTTACTCAGGGGAAGATCAAGTTACATGTGTCAGTCAAAAGGAAAGTATTTAGATTCTGACAGATTAGAACAAAGACCCAGTGGTATTGTAGTTTCCAGGTATGTAGAAAATTATTTTACTCTTTTTTGTTTTTTGATTTTTGAGACAAGGCCTTGTTACATAGTCCAGGCTGGCCGTGTACTCACTATGTAGCCCAGACTGGCCTTGAACTTAACAGTCAGCCTCTGGCCTAGGCATCCCAAGGGTTAATACGCACATCATGCCTGGCTATTTTACACTAAAAAAGCAGTACATATTAACTAGTTTTTTTTTTTTTTTTTTTTAGCTGAATCTAAACCTTTTTTTGTGATCATAATACAGTATTTATTAAGTGCCTATGAAGACTGGTCTGCTCCTTATCCCAGTTGTTTTCCCTTTCCTTGTGTAAAATTCTTAATTGAATAAGTGATTTGAATATCTAGGTTTAATTATTTTCAAAGATATCTTTTCTTTGTTTCCTTCATTCCTTTAATGAATTATTTTTTTGATACCTGCTTTGCATGGGGTGTTACATAAGACACACAAAGTTTCAAAAACGAGTAAGAGCTAACATGCCTTTTTATTTATGGAAATTACAAGATTATTATAGAAATTTAGTGAAGGATATATACTAAAAATATAGAAATGGGCCAGAGAACAATGATGTGTGATAAGTATTAGGATAAAGGTAAGTGTGGAAACGTAGTGAAGTGTTATCTGTCTCAGTCTGGAGGGATCATTTTTTATCTGGAGCACTTATACTTGAGTAAAATCTTGAA
The DNA here is from genome assembly GCA_004026965.1 of Petromus typicus. Classification (NCBI taxonomy): domain Eukaryota; kingdom Metazoa; phylum Chordata; class Mammalia; order Rodentia; family Petromuridae; genus Petromus; species Petromus typicus. The sequence goes on from PVIR01034206.1 coordinate 12,762, forward strand.
TAACAAGTAATCCTTAGGAAAATGAAGATTTAAGGGAAGCTTTTATGTCATTGGATCCAAGCTGTGGAAGGAGGTAAGAGGACACAGTTCTTCATGGCTGTGGCTGAGAGCACAAAATGGCTGGAGGTTTTTGAGGTCCACATTGTGAAGAGGCTTAATAGAATAACAAAATAGTGACAAAAGTAAGGGGATCCTTTGAATAACTTTGAGAAGGAAGTGAGATAGATAATAAAGTTTATGTTTTCATAAGATATGGATGAAAACACAAATGGACATTTATCATTTGTTTTTGTTTGCCTTTTGATTTTTGCCAAGTTATAAGTAGTAGGGGTCTGAATTAAAGAGCAGCATGCAATAGAGTAGTAAACATCTAGAAAATTGTGTGCCCTGTGGAGGAAAACAGATGAAGAAGCACATGTTAGGTAAAGAAAAGGAGGGTACCACTTTGGATAAGTTGAGTACTGTGTGTGAAAAACATTTCAAAGTAGAATGGCTTAGAAGGAAGTTGAGTATATGAGGCTAGAAGACTGGCAATAACAGTTGAAGCCACCAATATCTAGAAAGAAAAGAGGAAAAAATGAGATATGGGGAAACATCAATGGACAGCATGGAAGGGTTACTATGAAGTAGGAGTAGAAAAACTGAAAGAAAAAACTTCTGGCTTTGAAATGAGAGGAAAAATGCTAAAGAAATATCTCAAAATTCCTTGGCCCTTAAAACTTAGTGGATCATCAGATTATAAATGAAAGCCTATTCCACTGATAATAATTTTTTTAAAAATAAAATCTATCATTAAGAACATTCAGTACAATTTAATGTTTGTTCTTCATGTTCTTGTCTGGTAATTGTAAGATCTCTAGGAGTCTAATTAGTTTGATAGTTTCAGCGATTAGAAATGAACTAAAACATTTCTATCCTTTTCTATTAGTTAATTTGATAATGAATTGACACTTATAAAATTAAAAGAAGCTCAAGAAAAAGTGAACCATTTTATTTAGATTTCTTATTTTTAAAAATAATTTGTGAGAGTGGAGAATGGAACATTGTTGTACTAGATAATACCTCTTGTATTTCTAGCATAGTGATTCTATTTTTATTTTATTTAAATTACTGCCTTTAAAAATAAGAAAACTTGAGAATATTTAAATGTATCCATATAAAAAAGGCCTGATGATGTTCAATATTCTGGAACCAAATAGAAGACGCTATAACATTAAAGAGAGAAATTATAACTGTGGGTGATGAATAATGATGTCCAGATAATTTGATGCCTACTTTTAACATGTTCTCCTCACTTTGTTTTTCCAGTGTAAAAAACAAAACAAAACAAAAGATTTTGTTGAGGCCTATACTATTTGTTATAGGATAGGGTATAAATGCCAGAAATATGCACGTTGACTTCATTTATCTACTAGATTCAAGTAAAGAGTGTTTTATCCCGTTTGTTTACTTTGGATAGCTTTAACATAAAGGTACTAGATAGAGAGGTTTTATTATAACAAACTAGATTGGTATCTTAGTTCTTGATATAATGAGTAGTCATTAGGAATAGTTCTTGAATAACAAGTAGCCATTAGGAAAATGAGGAGTGAAGGGAAGCTTTTATAGCATTGGATCCAAGCTGTGGAAGGAAGTAAGAAGATACAGTTCTTCATGGCTGTGGCTGAGAGCACAAAATGGCTGCCTTTAAAAATAAGAAAACCCTATACTTATTTTCTAAATACAATTATTTTCTGTTCTCATTCATTATTGTATGATAAAGGGAAGTACTTTTTAACAGATGTGAAAGAATCTTAAGTTTGCAAGCTTTCATCTAGGCCTGTGGACATTACTCCTTTGGAACTTGGTACAGAAAAAGATAATTAGATGACTAGAAAATAGCAAGACTAAGTATGAAAATTTAGGATAGTTTTCTCAACTGCTGACTTTGCAAATGTTTATAAGCTTTACTTCATTTTAAAGATCTAGTAATAGAGATCTCAGACCATATGTTGCACATAAGATTTAAGCAAGGAACTCTTGGCCAACAGATCCATACTTAATGAAAATAAATATTTTGTATGTATACTGCTTTATTTTAAGAAGCTATTTGTGCTGCTCCTGTGGAATAAAAAAAGGTCTTTTGTTTTGGTTTGGTTTGTGAACCAGCTGCCTTGTGCATGGGGATGTGTAAATGAAGTTGAAAAAAAACTTGGAAAATTTTATTGTTGTTTAGTTGATTTGCTATGATTCTTTAAAGTTGCCATGGCCATCCATCTTCTCCTTAATGCTTTGATGTTGGGTCCTGCCTGGTATGGATCTTAAAATTGCAATAGTATCTTACAATTTAATTCTGCATTATGGTGATTATGTTAGCAATATTTAGAATAAAGCTAAAACTACTGGTTCTTAGATTGTAGACTAGTACAGTTTTAAGAACTATCTGATACTAGCACTTCAGTTTCATAATTTTACTTATGAGGAAACTGAGGTCTAAAGATGTAAAATAGTCCACAGTGAATTCCTAAGTGAGGTGGGAACTTGAAATGAGATGAAAAGATAAAAAGGCTACATCAAGATAGGGAAAGTAGCGGCCTACAGATTTTGCTCAGTGGTTCCTGTGCCTGCCTTGCAAGTGCAAGGTCCTAAGTTCTATCCTGGGTAACCACATGCAATAATGTTGGGCATGGTGACTCACATCTGCCCACAATCAGCACCACATACCACAGTAGCAGGCGTGGTGGCCTACCCCTATAATCCCAGCACTCGGGAGGCAGAGGCTGGAGGATTGCTGTGAATTTGAGATTTGTGTGGGCTACATAGTGAGCTCAAGGCCAACCTGAACTACAGAGTGAGACCTTGTCTCAAAAAAAAAAAAAAACAATAGGAAAAGTAAATGCCTTGACAATGACCACTCTGTAGCTTGAAACAGTTTTGCACTAAGATCTCTTAATATTAGGGTATGGTGTTATAAAATAATTGCCCAGTACATTGAAGAACATTAGTAATTTTTGGAACAATTATATTTTATAGTAGGAAAAATGAAATTTTTGTCATAAATTTGCCTGTTATTTAAATTCAATGAATAGGGCTGGGGACTTAGCTCAGTGGTTCTGGCATCTGCCTGGTAAGCACGAAGTTCCAAGTTCTATCTCTGGTACCACATACCACAATCCACAATTCCAGGTGTGGTGGCTCATGCTTACAATCCCGGCACTAGGGAGGCAAAAGCAGGAAGATTGCTGTGAGTTCAAGGCCAGCCTTGGCTACATACTGAGCTCAAGACCAGTCTGAACTACAAAGCAAGATCCTGTCTCAAAAAAAAATCAATAAATATGTTTGCAATGGGACTGTAATTTGCATATCTCACTGCTGAGCAGCTTGATCCACTGGTCAAACATGTATGACATACATGACAAATTGGGAAGTTGATATGCTGATGAGGAATACTGATAGAGGAAAGTTAAGTTCATGTAGTAAGTAACATAATTATGTGACTGATTGCTAGAAAAATATATTTTAAGAGTTGTTTTTCTGTTACATACTGATGAAAAGAGCTCACTAACTTAAGTGAACAATTGCTTGTTAATGAAAATATTCTTAATGTATGCTATCTGTTCTCTCCTTTGGAATTACTAAAAATGTCTGCCATCATAATAAACTATATATGTACTATTGTTGGTTATGTCGGAAATTTGTTTTAAGGTTCTTGAATTCAAACTTAAGTATATATAAAAACATTTAGTGGCAGTAGATTTTTTTTAAAAAAAATGTATATACACTGAAGTGCAACAAATCTTAAATGTACAGTTCAGTGAATTTTTCACGTCAGCTACCACTCAAATCTGGATTCAGATCATTTTCTCTGACCTCCGATAGGGTCTCCTATGCCCTCTTCTGGTCAGTAGCTCACCTGCAAGCATGATTTTGAAGTTTTTAGAACAGTAACTGACCCATAGTAGGTATTCAAAAGTATTAATGAAATGAATGAAGTCTTAAGACTTTGTATACTGTCATAGATTCTTTGCATATTACATTTATTGCCTTTGTAATTTATTTTCCTGTTACTTTTTTTTCCATTACTGGTTATTAAACTCTGGACCTGTGCTTTCTAGGCAGGCTGGAATCCTTTTATAAATTGTATTCTTAGAGGTATTTAAAATGTTATCACATTTGGCCCCTTTCTTTTTTCCCAGTACTGAGAATTGAACTCAGGGTCTTGCCCTTGCCAGGCAGGTGAGGCGCTACTGAGCTACATCCCTGCGCCAGTTTATTTCTTATCCTCCTTCAAAGACAAATTATTTCTTAATGCAGAAGGTAGGTATTCCATTTTATTTTTTTCTGCTCTCTTGCCAAATAAAAATCACATATTCCTTTTTCTCTATTTTCTAAAATTTACTTCAAAGATTGTTACTTTCTTTTTACTCTCTTCTAGTTATAAAACTATAGAAGTATTACACGTGTAAAATATGAACAAAAAGTAATACCACATACCACCTATTGCTCAAATAATAATTGAGAATTTTTAAGTGCATATATCAGAGTCACATAAGCCCCACTCAGTACAATGATTTGTTTATTTGTTTGTTT
>PVIR01034207.1:0-17340 GCA_004026965.1 Petromus typicus
GTAAGAAAAGCCCGTGTAAAGTGCCTTGTACATCTTGAAGGCCCCATTACTCAGTTTAGTCCCTGGCTGTAGGCTGGACTTCACAGATTAACATTCATTAAATACTTAATTCTACTAGAAACATGTATTCTCATTAACTGTTAAAACTTGCTTAGAATAGTCTCTTTGCCCACCGTGATGGCACATGTCTGCAGGACCACCACTTAGGCTGTGGCAGGCGGATCCCCATGAGTTTGAGGTCAGCCTGAACACAGCAAGACCCTGTCTCAAAAACTTAAGTCCTTTTATTATGCCAAAGGATTTCACTTGTATTAAATATCGCACACAAGAGTGCTTAACAGTGTTTACTAAGTATTCAGAGAAGCTGAGTGCACACCTGCAATCTGAACTACTCAGTAGGCTGAGGCAAGAGAAATCAAATTCAAGGCCATCCTGGGCAACAAGATCCTGTTAAAATTTTAAAAAGGCCAGGCTTGCAGCTCTGTAAGAGAGCTTTCCTGGTGTGTGTAAAACCCTGGGTTCAGTCCCTAGAACAGCAGTAAGAAAAAAGAGATACAGGGGATCTGACGAATGCTAAGTATGACCAAAGTCTGAGATGGAAGTGGACCAGCGGCTCCAGCCTCAGATATACAGGTCAGGTACCTGCTTGATCTAGCCACCAGAGGGCAGTAGCAGATGACTCGCTCGAAAGGCCTGCTGCGGTTCTCCTACTGGCCGCCAGAGGGAGGGCCAACAGGACAGCGGGATCCTTGGGCCAGACCTTTTCTCTCTTTGCTCCTTTTCTTCATTGAGCCCTGCTTCCCATGGCCCCAACTAACCCCAGATGACACGGCTGGAACCAAGTTAATAAATAGAATTCAGGGTTTATTAAAAATCAAGGCTTCCCTGCTGTGCCCTCTTGGCACTAAGGAAATAAATAACCAATAAGGACACAGCTGGGGAAAGGGGAAGAGAAATCAATCTCAAGACAGATTTTTTTAACTACCCCTCCTTTCCCAACTCCTCCCCCTATGGCTCTTGGGACATAGCACCTGACCAGGCACCTCAGTCTGAGAAGGATATGGCCGGCAGCAAGGCATGTCTGCTCTGCCCAGGGAGGGAGACAGGCCCTGGGGTTGCTTGTTTCCAGCCCTTGATAACCCCAAGACCTGCTCCCCCCAGGAGCCAGGGCTGAAGCACCAATTGGAGGAACCTGAGGGTGGTAGTAAGGGAAGAATGGGATAACAGAATGGGGCGACAGAACCTAGGCAGCAGAAAGCAGCCCGAAGGGGGTCCGGCCCCCTTCCAGGTTGGTCCAGTGCTGCACAGGCCGTGTCCCATTCCCCTCTCCCCTTGAGCCTGCCAGCTGGGCACTCAACTGAGGATCTTCCGGGGTAGCTCCACAGAGGCACGGATGAACACTGCATCATCCCGCACATAGTTTCGCTTCCGGATGTCCTGGTGGGAGATGAACTTGGGGTATCCAAAGCCCAGAGAACTCTCATCCAGGGAACCCCGCCAAGTGCCTGGCTTTTGGAAATTTTTCCAGTTTGGGTCAGGGTGGAAGGTCTCAGTGACATGCTGTGGCTTAGCCAGCCCAGGGTCACTCTGATCCAGCAGGGAGAAGGTGACACGGCGGGCAAAGGGCCACTCAAGGAGATTGTCAAAGGCGCCCGGCAGCACACGAATGTACAGTGAGAGATGTGTGCCCTCGCCACTGCCGTTGCCATTGAGGAATGCAGACACTTGCAGTTTATAACCATACTTATGCGTGTAGAAGGCTGGGCTGAAGCACTCGAGGTTAGGCTTGGCCTTAGCCTCCTGTAGCCGCCGTCCGTAGCTGCCAATCTTCCAGATGAGCACCCCGTCACTGCCAACAGATAGCTCCTCCAGCTCCCGCCTCAGTTCTTGCAGCTCCTGCCGCTGCCGGCTCACCAGGGCACACATCATCGCCAGATGTGGCTTCACACTGTCCTCCACGTGCCGTGCCATTGCAAGCTTAGGGCACTGTTGGCAAAGGTCCATGCCATGGGGGAAAGGAGGAGAGTTACCAGAGGGGTAAGGTCCAGGGGGCAGGAAAGGACAGGATGGGATAGTACGCGCCCAGGTCTGCACAGGGAAGTCAGAGGGTGCTGGGAAAAAGCTGGAACTGGCCAGGACAGGGAAGAACTAGTGCATTCATGGCAGGGACCACCAAGACCTAGGTCACTCCAGGAAACCCAGCCTCCATCCAGGGAAGCGATGGCAAATCTTTGAGCTTCTGACGATAAGCAGCAGCTCGCTGCAGCATATGTGCCACAGGTTCGCCACCAGTGATCTAGAGCTCCCAGGGCTAAAGTGGCTCACAGAAAAGAAAGGGGGGCATCTCACCCTGTGCTTGCAGCCGGAGTCTTTGAATGGGCACAGCACCAAGGCAGTGCTACAGCTGTCCTTCAGATGGCCTGGCAGATCCTCACGCGCCACTGTACCCACACCACACTGGTTGGGGCAGGGCACAGGCAGCCTTGGGCACTGGTACTGGTGGCTCTGGGAGCACAGAGGCAAAGGCGGCAGTCAATAACTTAATTCCCAGGCACCTGCCCTACAGTCCATAGTTCAGAAAAGGCCTCACCTGGATGGTATCAAAGACAAACTCCTTGGTACAGTAGGTGCAAGGCTGGGTACGCTTGGGGCACTCGGAAGTGGCATGCTGGGCCAGCAGTCGCCGCATCATGCGGGCGCCACACTTGTTCTCACAGTATACACTCTCTTGAGGACACATGCCCTCGTGGCTCTGTGGAGATGCCAGGGGTCTGAGTTGAGGAATCCCTGAACTATCCAGTGCCCATCTCCTTCCCCTCAGCGGGGCCCTACTCACCTCATAGGCCTCCCCACTGAAATCACAGCCGCAGAATTCGCACTTTAGGCGCCGCTTGGGGCAGTCGTGCTGTAAGTGTGCAGGCAGATCGCGGCGGCTCAGCTTGGCAGGGCAGCGATTGGGGCAGGGGACTACATTGAAGCTGCAGGTATTCAGGTGGCCCTGGCGGGAAGGGCTGCAGTCAGGGCCAGCCATGGACAGACAGCCCGCCCCCCATCCACCACGGCAGAGCCTCACCTGCAGGTGTCGAAGCGGCCCGCTCCAGCGGCAGCCCTCCTCGCTGTGGATGCAGCGGATAGGCAGGCCTAACACCTGGACCTCCAGTTCTGGGTCTGGGTAAATCTGGGGGCAGGAATGAGGGAACTGGCCAGAGTCAGAGCCTGCTGCAGCTCCCACCTCCATGGGGGCTGGCCCTACCTCTGAGCCAATAATGGCTCCTCTCAGGCAAGGCCTCTCTCAGGCTATTTGTTGCTCTGTGCCCAAGGACTAAGGGCACAGCAGGTGGTGTCTGCTTTGACTTTGGACTGAGTGCCCAACATGCCTGTACATGACAGTGCTCTCTTTGGAAAGGCAGCCAATCAGCCTTAGTCCCAGTGTCCCCCCACCCCACTTCCTTCCCTCTGGTAGAGGGGTCCTGGCACTTAGCCACAGGTCCAACTTGCCACCGGAAGGGGAGGAAATATTTCTTGTGGGCACAGAGCAGCTCTATGCACCCCACAGGCTGGGCATTGTGCCTGCCCTCGAGGGCAAACACAGACCTCCGTTTGCAAACTGGCCCGGAGGGAGAGAACAGGCTACCTTTGTGGGGGCACAAGATCCCCAGGCTCTGAGTTGACACTGGCTCCGATCCGACTGGCTGCTGGCAGCTCCAGGTCCCACCCAGGGCAAAAGCCTGCCTGGGATTCTGCCTGGCGGTGTGGACTCACCTTGGCATAATCCAGAGGAAGTTGGTCCTCGGGGCATTTGAAGACTCCTTCACTGAAAAAGGGAAACAGAATGGTCAAGCTCATCTATGGGAAGAGAGAGCCCGGGCCCCTCCCCCTCAGCCAGGGCAGCCTCCCTCCCTCACCAGACCGGTTCCCAGGTGAGACAAAGGGGCAAGCAGAGGCACGAGGGGACCCACTCCTCCAGAGCCCCAGAAGACCCCAATCCTGTCCTGGAAAAGGGGGTCCAGGGCCCAGAAGGGGCACAGACAGCTGTCTCCAATAGCATTTGCTCAACAGGTGGCAGCTGGCATCCCCTCCCCCAGGACAGCAGCTGGACTGAGACACGAGCTGCCCAGTTATCCCCTCCCCCAGGGTGTTTTTCACTGGCTGGACTGAGAGTTGATGGGGAGGGTGAGTAGGGATGGGCTGAGATTAAGTGCCAGGGCTGCCCAGCCCCCAGGAAGGTGCCAGGCCAAGAACCAGGGCAAAGGTCAGTTTGGGGCCACCTTATGCCATTCCTCCTCTCCTTTTTGAGGGCGAGTCTCCCAAAGGAAATGGGAAGAAAGGCAAGATTCCTGGCACTGTATTCACACCTCACCAGGTCCTCACCACCTGCCTCTGAGAAGGGTTGGCATGTCCCCATTTAAGGGGGAAGCGGGATCAGAGGCTGACAGGTGGAGCAGCACCTGGATTTGTGCATAATTCCACAGCTCACACAGCACACAGGCAAGGGGCTGGGACATCTAAAACTCACAGGCAAGACCTAGTCACTGTTCCCTGGGCTCCTGAAGCTTAGTGACTTGTGCCCCTGCCAGGGGCTCCCCTTCTCCACCAATCCCCACCTGGCGATTGCCATCCAAGGAGGCTGTTGGCATTCTTCCTCCTGCCACCATGCACCTGCTGACTCTGGCCAGGACCAGTCATACATGCCGGGCAGGGCCCAGGCAGGGCAAGGGCTCACCCAGCAGGACTGAAGGCCCCCAGGCATGGCATTCCTGGCAGGTCTGAATCAGGTGGGTGGGAGTTAGGCAGGCGTCAAGGCGGAAGCAGAGGCTGTAGACACCTCTGTTTTTGAAGGCATTTTCCAGATCCAGGGGAGTCGATGCTCCTCTTGGTGCTCAAAATGATTTCGAGCACCCACCTCCTCCCTGTCCCTTCTACCACTGGTCATCACACCAATGCCAAGATCAATACATGCCCTGGCACTGAAGGGTGTGCCTGTGCCCACAAGGCAAGCAGTCTCTCTGGCCCCACCTGAATAATATCCCTGGCAGGAGTGGGGAAAGACGGGTGGGCCAAGGGGGAGGGGGTCCACTTGGCTGCTCAGGAATGTGCTGACTTAGTGGTTCTGGAGACAGGGAGGGTCTAAGACAAGTCCTTAGGCTTCAGGCTGGCTTCCCTGCGCCTGGGGCCCAGCCAGGACAAACGTTTGCCAGAGCTACGGGCAACCTAACTTGTGGGGTAGGGGTGACAGTGAGGGACAGACACCTCTTCCTTCCGAGGCCTCTGCAGGAGCGCTCCCGAGCTAGGGAAAGGGGAGGCGGGGGCAAAAGCGGCTCCAGGCTGCGCAGTGGAGGCCCAGGCCCAGGGGAGAAGACAGGATGGGGGGAGGGGGCTGTGGGAGAGGAAGAGGGGATTTCCGGGGGGGAGGGGCAGAAGCAGTCGAGGGGGCTGAGGGGAAAGGCGCCCCCTCCTTCCTAGTGAGCAGTGAGGGTGGGTCAGCGGGAGGGGGCTGGCTCAGCTGGTCTCATCTGGAAACCAGAGGGCTGGGAAGGACAGCGAGGAGACAATGGGCCCGTGTGTAGAGGAGTTAAGTGTGTACACTGCGGGGAGGAGGGTGGGAGGGGGAAGGGAGGGGGCGGCACAGCAGTTTGAGCAGGAGCATGTGTGAGGGCAAGAGCGGGGCGGCTGCGGGGACAGAAAACAAAGAGCTTGATGAGGTTTCCGCCAGCCAGGGGCTGCAGAGGGCCACAGCAAGGGAGCACTGAAGCAGGAGCCCTGGCCGTGCCGTCCCTGCCGGAGCGTCTCACCACGGCAAAGAGCCTCCAGACAGCGGCTGTGCCGGCTAACCCTGTGCTCCGAGGCCACGACCTCCCCAGGCGCGGGGACACCCTCCCTCCCCTCCCAACACCCCGCGCGGGCGGGAGATTTAAGGCGGTACGGGACGCCCAGAAACTTGATAGATGTCCCAGAGGCAGGGCTGACCCCAGCCGAAGTCAGTAGCAACCAAGGTGCCACCTCCTCCTTAATGCTGCCCCCCTACACACACACACACTCTAGGAGAGACGCCCCGGGATTCCCGCTGAAGCACAGCACTGAAACGTCACAGTCCGCTCTATTGTGTGACTCTAAGCATCCTGGGCTTGAATCCCAGTTAAGCCTTCAATTGTGTGACCCTGGGCAAGTCGCAGCCTTTCTTTGAATCCCGTTTCATCATCTGTGAAATGGGAGAACAATAGCGGCCGTTCTCCGATCATAGGTGGATGAAAACTCCATATGCTTAACGCGCTGCGCGGGAAGGAAGGTCCCGTCCCTCTTTTCCCTGAGGGGTCACAGTTCAGGGTGAGGCCGCCCTGGCTCTCAGGTGAGGGGGAAGGGCCGGCTCCGGGTCAGAAAGGGCGCCCTTCTCGTCTCTGCCCCGCCGAGAGGCGCGGAGTTCGGCCGCCTCGGCGGGGGGCAGATGGACTCCAGGACCCCGTGAAGGATCGGGGCCTCCCCGGGCCTGACGTCACCGGTGTCCCGTGACGTCACGGTGGGCGCCCCTGAGGTCAGGGGGGGCGCGGCGAAGACAAAGGACCGGCGAGCTTTGGGCCTGAGCCCCTCCCCATGCAGTGCCCTCCCATGGCGACACTGGCTGTCCCCGCCACCCCCCAGCCGCACCTGAGAAACTCCTGCAGGCAGGTGTCACAGAAGCGGTGGCCGCAGGTCGAGACCTGCACGGGCTCGCGCATAGGTTTCCCGCACAGCGGGCACAAGAGCCTCCGCTTGGGCTTCTCCAAGAACTTATAGTCGAAGCCAGGCATGGCGGGCGGGCACGGGTGAGCGGGGCCGGGCACGCGGCGGCCCCACAGCCCGCGCCTTGCTCCGGCCGCGTTCGGCTCCGGGCGGCGCCGACTGGCGGCCGCGGCCAGGGCTCGGCCCGCGAGCCTCCCCGCCGGAAGAGGGGGCGGTGCCGCGCCCGCGCGGTCCTAGTGCCCGCCCTGCCCGGAGCCCCGCCCACCCCGCGCGCTCAGCTCCAGGAGCAGAGGTGATCAGACTCGCCCCAGGCTACAAAAGTGAGCTGCGTGCTCGCCCACTTCCGGAAGTAGAAGTCTCTGTCCCCTGGGCCGGACACAAGAGTGAGAGCTTGACTCTGATTGTCCTCATCGCTAAGGACCAGGCATTAAGTTGGGGGTCAGTGCTCTGGAGGAGTACACATATGGTCGCCACACAAACCGTTGCTTCTCCGGAGGCCAAAGCTCGTCTCAGGGGCCACATGCCGCCCTGGGACAAGGGGCCTCAGCTTCCAGGTGCTAGGCAGCAGAAGCCTGGCAACCAGTTCCAAGAACCCGCCTGAGACTCGGAGGCCGGGCTGGGCACTGGGCCAGAGGAACCTCGGCCCCAGCCGCGGGCTGCGCCCACATTCCTCCCTCGGCTGCCGTGGCCCTGCAACCACAATCCAGACCAGCCCAGTCCTGAACTGCTGCCCCCACCCTTTTCCCCACCCCCGAAGAAACCATATTCCAGGCAGCCAGTTGCTATTTTTTATTAGCGTTTTCAGTCCCCTGAGAAACTGGTCTGGTCTTTACCCCAAATCTGGGTCTGGGCAAAGACTTGGGGTGATGGGCAACCTAAGGGCGCGCTGGTTGAAGAAGGAAGGCTGTCGAAGGTTGTGTAGATCCTGCCTCAGGATAAAGGAGTGATGAGCTCCCCTGGACCTCCCTGCCCCAAGCCATGCAAAGCATGACTTGCCCTGCTCTGAAGCATGGAGCTGGTGGTAATTTTTTTCTTTCTTCCTTCTTTTTTTTTTTTTTTTTTTAAGACAAGGCCTCACTAAGCTGCCCAAGCTTGACTTTAACTTGTGATCCTCTCTCCCAGCAGTGTAGAATACAGTAATAACTGAAATCCCTTCGAAAGGACATATTTTCTTTTCTCTCTTTTTTTTTTTAAGTTTTTTGAGACAGGGTCTCACTTTATAGTTCAGGCTAGCCCCGAGCTCACCATGTAGCCCAAGCTACCCTTGAACTCACAGCAATCCTCCTGCCTGGGTGCGTATCTTCAAAATGGCTAGGGACAGGGCAGGAACAGCACAAAACCTGAGCTGCCTCTTTTACCAAGGCCCTAGAGCCCCCTGAAATGCCAGCTCCAGCCAGGCTGGACCTAGGAACACAGCATAAAGAAGAATGAGTGGGGAGGGGAAGGAGTAGCAGGGAGGCCAGGGTGGTTGAGATTTCTCCACCGAGTCAAAAGCAGTGTCGAGCTTCAGAACTTCCCTCCATTCCCGAGTGCTGATGCGCTTGTGGGGGCACTTGGGAAGAGAAGCATTCCTGTGTCAGGATGGTTCCGAAGTGCATCCTGGAGCCTCAGGGAGGGACTGGCTCATCTGTGATGGCTGGAAAAGCATCCAAGAGAACCCCTGCAGCCTCCTAGAGGGCAGTATTTCCAGCAAGCATCACTCACTACTCCAGTCCCACTGGGCCCTGGTGTCTGGACCCTGTGAAACGGCAGTGGACCCAGACAGTAAAGGAAGAATGCTCGGGAGCTCTGGGGAGCAGTGAGGCAGCCCTTCACCTTGTCCAAGAAACCCACCCCTGGGCCCCCAAGCAGGAAGCTCAACAGTTTTACCATGCAGCTGCTGCTCATTCATCTGAGAGCTAAAGATGCTTTTGGTGATTTGAGCTGTTGTTGCTTGGGATGAGGCAGGGACCAGAAGACAACTGGATTAACTCTTGGGTAAGTAAGGTGGAAAAAGGGGACTCACGGCGCACAGCCAGCAGAGTGTTTCCATGGCAACAAGACACTGAAGTCACTGCATAAGGGTGGGTCTCATCCAACTGCACTGGCCGAGGGAGTCCTGCATCCTCATCTCTCCTTCCCAGTCGACCTCGGGCCCCTTTTCCCCAAGAGTACACTTCACCCTCTGCCAGAGAGAATCCCAAAAGAAGGAAGCAGAGGGGAAGCACAGATGAGCAAGGAGCTGTAAAACCAGGCAGCCATACTGGCTCCAACAGAAGGGTGCTGAGTCCCGTGGCCCCAACATAAATTCCCACCACCATGCCTCAGCTGTGCACAGCATGCCCACCCTCACCTGCCCCGATGGCCACAGTGAAGGCATCTCCACAGGCCACCATTGCCATCTTGATCCCCTCAAGGCCTTGGACCTGACAGGGTGCCCGGCCACCCCGGCGGGCATTGGTGCCCAACTGCCCATGCTGATTGCTGCCAAAAGTATAGCAGTCACCTGAGGCTGTGAGGACAGAAAAAGGGGAGGAAGGAAAGAAGTTACCTCAACTGAGGTCCCAAGAAGGCCAGGTGGGTTCCCCTGGGCCTGTGTGCTTAGGTCCCGCTCACCAGTCACAGCAGCTGAGTGAGCAGTGCCCAGGTCCACGCTCAGCAAGGGTTCCTGGTCCAGGGGTGCGGAGCACAGTGGTGTGAAGCTCAGCACCTCCTCTACTTGCTGGTGGGGGGCAGGCTCTTCCCCCAGGGAAAGGTAGTCCAGGCCCAGCTTGTTGAACCTCAGGGCAGAGCCAGAAGCCAAATCCAGATGACCATTTCTGCAGACTGCCCTGCCTCCACCTACCTGGGCAGGGGCTAGTATGATATGTCCCCCTGCACTCAGACCCTACCTTTAATTAAATCAAATGGCACACTCAGCCCCGTTGGGTGCTGGCCCTTGGAGGGAGGCAGGCAGTGAGGAATGGAACACCTGGAGCCGAGGGAGGCAGGCGAGGGGCAGGCTAATCATCCAGTGCACTTAACTTACCTGTTGCTCCCACAGGCCAGGGCTCGGCCAGGTACAGTGAGGATCATGGAAGAGTCGATGCCACATACAACCCGTTGAGCTTCCTGTCCTGGGGGTATGGGCACTTGTTGGGGGCAGCTATGAGACTCCCTGGTGCCTAGTCCCAGTCTGCCTAGAAGAAGAAACCAGGATAAGATGAGTCTGAGTTTTAGGGTTGGTGAGACTAGAAGCACTACTGAGGAGGGAAGAGCACCAGCAAAGGCTAACCTCGACCTCCAAGGCCTTTCTAGTCCTCTGCTGGTTATAAACCCCTGTTCAGAAGGGCATGGTGCTGAGCTGTAATCTGTAATCCCAGCACACAGGAGTCAGAGGTAGGAAGATTGCTGTGTATTTGCGGCCAGCCTAGACTACATAATGAGTTCAAGGCCAGCCTGGACAAAAGGCAACACTATCTCAATTAAAGCCTTGTTCTGATGCCACCTCTGTCCCCTCCAGGTAACACTGCTATTCCTTGAATTCCCATACTTCTGAACCTCACATACTGGAGCTGAGTCATCTGTCCCCACTCTAACCTGATTCCTCTGGGAAGACCTGTACATATCTATTTTTTTGAGTCACAGTCTCAAATTTGTAATCCAGGCTGATCCTGAAGTCAAACTGTAGCCCAGGCCAGCCTTGAGCTCACAGCCATCCTTTTGCCTCTGTCTGCCGAGTACTGTGCTTACAGGCATGAGCCACCATGCTTGGCATTTGTTGTATGTGGTTACTGGGGATCAAACTCCAGACCTTGCACTTGCTAGGCAGGTGCCAGAACCACTAAGCTAAATCTCCAGCCCACCCAAACCTATCTTTGTCTTCTCTAGCTTCAGTGTCCAACTGGATGCTTGGCCCAAAAAGGACCTCAAAAAAAACTGTTGGGCCGGGAATTTAGCTCAATGGCACAGCACTGCTTAGTGTGTGCTAGGCCCCAGGTTTGATTCTCAGTACTGAAGGAGGAGGGGAGGAGAAGCTCAAATGAATGAAAACTCCCCTTACATCACCAGCACCTGAAGAAAGCTGCATCCCCTTCATTTTGTCTCGGCACTCACAGCAAAGTAGATACACAGTGGGTGTAAAGTAAGTTTACTGAATGCATGAGTAGAATTTGAGAGCCTAGATAGGAGAATAGCTGTGAGGTGGAAGGTAGGTATAAAGGAGAACCAACCAGGGCCAGGGATTTAGTTCAGTAGTTCCAGTGCTTGCCTTGCAAGTGCAAGATCCTAAGTTTGATCCCCGTTACTAAAAAAAGCAAAAACCAATAAAGGGGAAACAACCATGGCTGAGAAGGCTGAGACAGGAGAGCTCAGAGGCTGCGGCAAGTGTAGGGAGCCTATACTCTCAGCACTCCTGGAAGGCTGAGGCAGGAGAATGGTAAATTCAATCCCTTCCTGGACAATCTAGCAACTCTGTAAGAACCTATCTCAAAAATTATAAAAGGGGGGATGGCGGGGAGTTAGCTCAGTAGTTCCGGCGCCTGTCCTGCAATCACAAGGACCCGGGTTCGATGCCCGGTAACCACATACAATACTGGGCATGGTGACTCACGCCCAGCAGCAACCAGCACCACATACCACAGTGCCGGGCATGGTGGCTCACGCCTGTAATCCCAGCACTCGGGAGGCAGAGGCAGGAGGATTGCTGTGATGTGAGTTTGAGGCTGAGCTCAGGGCCAGCCTGAACCACAAAAAAAGCGAGACCCTGTCTCAAAAAACCTAAAAAAAAAAAAAAAAATTATAAAAGGGAGGATGGGGATTTAACTCAATGGTTCCAGTGCCTGCCTTGCAAGTACAAGGTCCAGAGTTCAATCCCTGGTAACTACATACAACAGTGCCGGGTGTGGTGACTCACACCCACCAACAATCAATACCACACATCATAATGCCAAGCATGATGGCGCACGCCTGTAATCCTAGCACTCAGGAGGCAGAGACAGGAGGATTGCTGTGAGTTCAAGGCCAGCCTGAACTACAAAGCAAGAGCCTGACTCAAAATGAATAAATAAATAAATTAAATTAAATGGCTAGGGATGCAGCTCAGTCTATAGGTTCTAGGTTCAGTTTCTAGTATTACAGAGGTGGGGGGCTTACCACCATCTCCACGACCCCAGGCAAATAGTTCTCGCTCTGTGGACAGAGCCAGCACATGAGAGGCCCCACAGGCCACTTGCACCATTTCATAGCCCAGCAGGGCCTCCACAATGGTGGGCTAGAGGGAGAAAGAAAAAGCCATGAGACTCAGGGAAGAGATCTGGACCTAGGAACTCCCCTGGCCTTAGCATCCCTCCCAGGGAGGAAGTCAGAGGCTGCCAATTTTCAGCAGGTGGCTGTGTCTTTAACTCCAGTCACATGCACACCCTGTCAGACGGGCAACCACTGGATGAGTAGGTTTCAGTACTTTCCTGTATGTGGCCTAGAACAGGTGCAGCCTAGGAGCCTGTAGGACAGTGGCTGCTGGGGATTCCCCTGCCCCCAGACTGGTGCCAGCTCTCACATGTGGCCTCCCTACCATCCCCTCAGTTCTCCTTTTCAGGGTACACACGACACCCACCTGGCTGATGTCAGTGAGGCTCCCGTGGCCTAGGCACCCATTGCTGCCGCTGCCAAAGGTCATGATGATGCCTCGGTCTGGGGAGAAGGGCAATGAAGAAGGAGAAGGGAGAGGAGATGGACTGTTTTTCCAGACAGTTTATCCACTGGTAGGGTGGAAGAGTAAGATGAAGTTGGGGCTAGAGAGGAAGAATTGGGATAAAGGAAAGAAAATGATAGGGGCTGGGGATTTAGTAAGTGATACCAAGCCTACCTTGGAAGCACAAGAGCCCAAGATTGATCCCCAGTATAGCAAAAAACAAAACAAAAAAAAAAACCCCAAAAAACCCTTTCTAGTCTATTACTTAGGAAAAGTGACAGCTTTCCTAAGTGTTAGTTTCCCTCTGTGTCAAATAGGGATAATACAGTAACTCCCTTGTTCAGCCTGGTGAGAGGAGGAAAGAGATAGAGGTGGTATAAGACAATCTCAACAGGTAGTAAGTAGAAGCAATAATTTAGTAAGTAGGAGATAGAAGCATTGACTGACTGAGTAATTTTTTTTTTTTTTTTAGGTTTTTTTGAGACAGGGTCTCGCTTTGTAGTTCAGGCTGGCCCTGAGCTCAGCCTCAAACTCACATCACAGCAATCCTCCTGCCTCTGCCTCCCGAGTGCTGGGATTACAGGCGTGAGCCACCACGCCCGGCACTGTGGTATGTGGTACTGGTTGCTGCTGGGGTGAGTCTCCACGCCCAGTATTGTATGTGGTTACCGGAGATTGAACCCGGGCCCTTGCACTTGCAAGACAGGTGCCGGAACCACCGAGCTAAATTCCTGGCCCCTGACTGAGTAATTTGCAATGAGGCACTTTGCTCTATGGGGCCTTCACCCCCAAAAAAGGCTCACCAGTCAGGCAGGCAGTGAAGAGGTCCCCACAGGCCACGTGCTTGATGGTCACACCCGACTGGCCCTCCAGGAAACGGGAGAAGAACTGGGGCAGGGGCTGCTCCACTGCCCCAGGGAGGAGGGCGCCTCCACCTGATCCTAGGGTCGTGGCCTGCAAGAGCAAAGTGGGTGGCACCTCAGCACGTCCAGCTTTCCTTATGGCCTCCTACCCTCACCCAGGCCAGGGCTACTGCTAATTTGCTTACCTCCCATAGGATCAGGCGCCCAGAACGTGTGATGCCAGCCTTCTGCGTGCGCCCTACAGCCACTTGGATCACCTCTGTGTTAAGCATTGGCAGCCGCAGAGGGCTGCTGAGCCCACCTCCCCATGCATACACTGATGACAGTGGCGGTGGGATGGCTGGCCTCACAGGTCCCCGGAGAACACCTACAGGTACAGGACATGGGGTCAATTAAAAATGATGAATCCACAGGACTCACGATGGCCTGCCTCAACTTACCCCGGCAGCGGGCACTGCTGGTCCGACTCCCTGTGCTGCCAGGTACAAGTGGTCCTGGGCCCAGGGACTTCTCTGCCCTGCAAAATAGATGGAGGTCTCAGGACGTCAACCCTCCCAAGAAATGCTGGGTCTGGGGGCCAGGGATATAGTTCAGTAGTGCTGCTGCCTGCCTCGCAAGCGCAAGGTCCTAAGTTCGATCCTAGGTACTGCCCTAAAAAGAAATAGCCAGAGGCCTCCTGTACTTCCTCTGGGTGCTCAGGTCCCGCACCACCCAACCCCCTCCCCCTGAACAGGCCTCCTCATTCGGATGCTGCCCACGTCAGTGTGGAGGTTGAGAAGGGCCCGGATACAGAGGGGCTGGGCCATGATATGGCTTAGCGATGGCCGCTGCGCAGGCTCCAGGCTCAGCAGACTCAGGACCAGCTGGCGCAGCTCCGGGCTGTATCGGTCTGAGATGGGCGCAAAGGTGCCACTCATAATCTTCAGTACGAGTGCTGGCAGGTTCTGTGAAGGCAGCAAGGTGAGTGGTGTCAGGGGTTGCACTGGGCTCTGAGCACACCCTAGTTCCAGGCCCAAGCCCAGATCTGGAGGGGACTTATCGATAGCCCTGCCTTCAGGAGGGAGGCCAGGGGAACTGTGCTTTCTGACATCCCTCATCTGATAAGGGTCTGCAGTTCCTATCCTAGATCCTCTAAAACCCCAGGCTGTGGGGAAAATTCAAGGCTTGTTCTTGGGAATGTCCCTAATCTGATGGGAGAGTCACAGCCACACCCTCAGGGAACTCCACTGTATCGGAGGAGGCCACGCTCTACCCTGAGGAACTCAGGCTGCTGGCTGACCGGAAAGCTGGGCCTGCCCCTGGGTAATCCCTCTGTCTGAGCTAGGAGACACGTCAGCCACCAGGACACACGGAAGTGGTTGAATCTGAGAGCTGCTGGGCAGAGAAGGAAATTTCCCACTTGTTCCCTTAGATGTATTTCTACTTACTGCAGCCTCAAAAGCCCTCTTGAGACTGGCCAGCTCATAGAGTACACAGCCCAGGGCCCAGATGTCGCTCTTCTGGTTGTAGGGCTTGCCCTCACACAGCTCAGGGGAGATGTAGCACGGAGTACCCACCACCTGCAGGAGGAATGCCTGTATTACAGCCTTGGGGAGGGGGAGGCAGGGGCCAGCCACAGGCCTATCTGGGGTCTGCTTTTCCTTAAAGCAGGTCAAGGGCCTCCCACAAAAAGGGAAACACAGACCCAGGGTTGGGGGGGCAGGAGGTAGCCTTGGCTCTCAAGACCTCTAGCACCCTCACGCCCCCTCTGTTTCCAGGCACCGTGTAGGCCTTGCTCTTGCTGCTAAGGATTTTGGAGATGCCAAAGTCGCCAATCTTGACAACCATGCGGTGTTTGTCAAGAAGGATATTCTGGGTCTTGAGGTCCCGGTGCAGGATGAGGTGGGTGTGCACATGATGTAGCGCAAGCAGGATCTGTACAAAGAAGTGCAGGATGGTATCCTCCTCTAACAGAGAATTGCAGCGCTTCTGGATGAACTCAGCGAGGGTGCCACCTGTGAGCAAGGAACTAATGAAGATGCAGGCTTTTTCTCTTTTGTTTTTTTCAGTACCAGAGATGGAAGTCAGGACCTTGGGCTTGCAAGGCAGACACAACACCACTGAGCTAAATCTCGGGCCTTCGTCTGGTTTTCTTTCTTCCTTTTTTTTTTTTTTAGATTCAGGTCTTTGCCAGACATGTGGCACATTCCTGTAATCCAAGCACTTGGAAGGTTCAGGCAAGGAGATTGGACTGTCTCAAATTCAAGGCCAGCCAGGAGTGGTGGCACATGCCTGTAATCCCAGCACTCTGGGAGGGATGGCCAGGACAACTGCCTTGAGTTCAAAGCCAGCCTGGGCTACACAGTGAGTTCAGGGCCAACCTGAACAACAAAGCAAGACTCTAGCTCCGAAAACAAAAAACAAAACAAAACACACACAAAATATTCATCAAGTTCTAGGCCAGCCTATGCTACATAGTGAGTTTAAGACCAGCCTGGACTACATAGTGAGACCTTGTCTCAAAAACCAAACCAAACAAAAAAAGATCCAGGTTTTCCTACACCTGGACATCTGAGCTTTATGGAATAGGGCACTGGGATCAGAGAGAGGGAAGCTTCTGCTTTGGCCAAGCCCCTTCAAGGAGGGAGGCAATTGATCCCAACTGCTTGTCCCAGGCCTGGGGAGTTCTCCAGCCAGGAGATACAAGGAGGCTGGCCCACCTGGTGCATACTCCATGGCAATCATGAGGGCCTTGTCCTCTAGGAAGTTTTCGTAGTACTCAATGACATTGGGGTGGTTGAGCAGCTTGAGCACCTGGCACTCATTCTGGGCTGCCTGTCGCTCTTCCTTGGTCATCTGTTCCACAGGGATCTGTTTGATGATGACCAGCTTCTGGTCAGCCTTGCGTAGGCACAGGTGCACGATCCTGGGGACACAAGTATAGTGCAGCCATCAGCTGAGCCTGCAGCCACTCACCAGGCAGGGCACACCTAGCAATTAAACCATGTACACCAAACCCTGAGGCAGGGCTAGGCGCTATACTACAGGCTGGTAATCCTAGCACTTGGGAGGCTGAGGCAGTCAGATGCAATTCAACAACCTGGGTTACAGATCAAGACACTATCTCAAATATAACCAAACGGAAAAACCAAACTAAACAAAACATGGAGCCTCAGAACCGGGAGAACTGGTGCTGAGCTCTACATGAGAACTGACTTTCATCACAGGCTCTGGAATTAACTGGCTGGGTTCAAATCCTGGCTCTTCCTCTTACTAGTTATCTGGTCTTAGATATGTTAACGGACATCATCATTTGGAAAATAGGATTTTTTTCCCCTTTGGAAAATAGGATGGTTAAGAGAATCAAATCAGCAAATGTATGTAAGGTACTTAACACAGTATCTGTACCATAGAAAATCCTGAATGAGTAGGAGCCATTCATGTTGAGATTTTATTTCAACTCTATGGTCAGTGACTATAAAAGCACGAACTAGCCAAGCACCTGGGACGGCACACACCTATAATCCTAGCACTTGGGAGGCTAAGGCAGGGAGATCCCTGTGAGTTCGAGGTCAGCATAGGCTACATACTGAGTTGGAGACCATCCTAAATTAAATAGCAAGATTCTGTCTCTCTCCCTTTTTTTTGAGACAAGATTTTGCTTTGTGGTTCAGGCTGGCCCTGAGCTCACTATGTAGTCCAGGCAATCCTCAAACTCACAGCAAATCTTCCTGCCTCTACCTCCTAAGTGCTGAGATTACAGGTGTGAGCCACCATGCCTGGCTGTTTTACTTTTTTGATAGTTTTGCTATGTAGCTCAGGCTGTCTCAAACTCATGGCAATCCTCCTGCCACAGTCTCGAGTGCTGGGATTGCAAGCGTCCACCACCATACCCAGTTTAAATTTTTTTTTTTTTTAAGGTTTTTTGAGATAGGGTCTCACTTTGTGGTTCAGGCTGGCCCTGAGCTCAGCCTCAAACTCACATCACAGCAATCCTCCTGCCTCTGCCTCCCGAGTGCTGGGATTACAGGCGTGAGCCACCACGCCCGGCACTGGTATGTGGTACTGGTTGCCGCTGGGGTGAGTCTCCACACCCAGTATTGTTATGTGGTTACCGGGGATTGAACCCAG